>PUQB01000496.1:64577-187297 GCA_003024785.1 Selaginella tamariscina
ATGTCGTTAAGGCATAACTTTTCATTGTGCCGCCCTAACTTTCACACAATAGGGGTACGTACTCTTATTGTTGGCAGGATTTAACCCTTGTGATTAAGTACGTCACGTCTAAAGAGTTAGTCAATTCTTTGGTTTGTTAACCTACTTGCAAGCCTGAAAAGGATTGCTCAAGTTCACATTCTACAAGACTAGTGGATAAGGCTTTGCTCTAGTCACCTCAATTCATGCTAAGCTAGAAACAATACTTACAACTTGGCTAACCCACACATCCTGACTCACGAGGTGACCTTGATCATGGACTTGACCAACTGAGGGTGTGAGTTCCTAAGAGATGGTTCTTAATATGAGTATTTTACTAAATATCGTGAGGGTCTCCATAGAGGGATTCTAGGGTTGACATTTGGCAAGCCACCTTTGTGGCATCAGGTAAAAATTTTGATAATTAATATTAAAGTAATTCTTTGTGGTCAATAAGACTACCTAAAGTCATAAGGTTTCAGCATTTAAATAACTCTAAAAACGTTGATTTATTTTAACACTTTCAGTTAACATGTCTATATTCTGTATAGAGAGTTTGATCTTGCTACAATATAGAGAGTTTGATACTTACTAATACAAAGTTGGAAAAGTTGAAAACTCTGTATGAAAAAGTTACTGCTGTATAAAGTTATCAAACTTCGGAGAACACTTGCTCAGCAAGTTAATATGAAATTTTAGGTATGTCCGAAAGTCTTGTGCTAGTTTAAGTTGACATGTGTAGGTGTACAACATGTGCAAGGTGTTTCCAATTTTGTATTAGTAATATTCCAAGCATATTCTTTGAGTGTTGAAATTAAGGATAAGCAAGAGAAAGCATCCAGAGCATGAGGCAGAGAGGTTGTTGTAAGGCTCAAAATGAAGAGATGCATGAAGTTGACCCAGGTCAACCTCCTAGGGTTAGACAACGGCTTAGTTGGTGAGAAATAATGATGGATGCCTAAACAAACTTTGAGGGAATGTTTTAGGGTTGAACAATCGGATTGTCATTTGATTTTAGTGATTGTTGTAGTACCAAATGTTTCATCAGCACATAGAAAAAGAAAAGAACATGATTCAGAGTCAGGTTCTTTAGGTCGAATTCTTTAGCATGAAGGTGGTCATGGTTTAGTAAGTTCAAGTCAATCAAGCCTTCGAATTTTAGATTATAAAGTTCTGAATGACTAGTTATATGATATGGAGAGTTATTTTGAAGCCACTGTATGAGAAAAACAAAAAGGGTGGCATGTGCCAAGTAGTTTCTTAAAGGAGAAGCAAAAACTTGGTGGTGGATTGTTAAAGGTACTAAAATAGTTAGAAACGTATGAAAAATGAGATCAAAAATAGTATGTCGGATGACCTTGAATTGCGATTTAACAACTTGTAAACAAGGAGTTCAAGAAAACCCAGTGAATCATGTTAACGGTTCAAAGATGTACGATTTGGTCCCAAATATGAGTAATGATGAAGCTCGAAAGTTACTTCATGGCTAGCTTAATGAAAAGACTCAAGGGAGATCCTAAGGTACAAGCCAACAAGCTATTGAGAATGTCAAGAGGCAACTCAAAAGGTTGCTTATGGCATGTCATTGAAAGACTTGTACAATAAAGGCGATGAACTAAAGTCTAAAACGTAGAGTTATTCTCTAACGTTTGAGTAAAAAAAGTTCAATAAACAACCAATTCAATCACCATCAAATTGAAGTGCTAGTCCCTTTGTCGGCAATTCCAAGTTTTTAGACACATAAAAACTCATTGATCTCGGAAATCATTAGCATTACCACCACTGTAGCAAGCCAAGGGCCCAGCTTAAGTCTGCTTCTTTTAGTTCACAAGCAGAGTTTTAAATGTTATAATTGTAATAAGTCAAGTCATTTTGCTAGAGAATGTCAGGCATCATCACAATAATTGGGACATTTCAAGGCAATGGTAGAAGAGGAAGTTGTTAAACTTAAAACGCTTAAAGATCCAGAAGACGAGTCAATGTTGTGCCAAACACAACCTGCTTAATCGTTATTTAAAAAAAACTGATCCTTTACTATATTTAACAAAGATACAAGGGGACCGAGTTCGAATATGATCGATATTGAAGCAATAAACAATTTCACATCAACTAGTTTAACTCATCGATTAAATTTGAAATGTAACAAAGTGAGTGAAATAAAGATTAATTTTAGAAAAGGTTTTCAAAATATTAATAATATAACAAGGGTAGTTTCTATTCAAAACATAATAAAGGAAAAGGAAAAGGAGGAAGGGAAAGTTAATGTGTGGCAAGAGGGAGAGTATGTTATGGTAGTTAGGGCAAGGGAGAAAGGGTCTTTACACTTTTCTTTTGTATTCATGTTAGAATAGAAGTGCATATTGTCATAGTTTTTATTACTCCCCTTTTACTTTGGACATTGACTGTTGTTACCTATTGTACTATGTTGATAAGTAGTGTAGAAGAAACAGGCCCGCTTAATGCACTTAAATATCTAGTGATGGTCCGGCTGGTGTCATTAGGTATTTGTAAGGAACTCTGGGCGAAGCTAGCATTTCCATATAAAACTCTTACTTGGTTTTTCATGTCTCGGTTGGGTTAATGGCTAGCTCCAATGAGTTCATGTCGGATATGTTTAGAAATATCCCTAGGTTTGACAGGTTAGGGTTTAGGGGTCGATAAATAATTCACCAAGTATTTCCCTTTGGAAATGAGATTCCGTGCCAGCCCACTTATGTAAACATGAAAACAGGGGGGGGGCTCTGTCACATAAATAAGGTGAGTATGTAAGAGTGAGGGTTCCTGGGTTATAACTGAGCTCGTTACTTTTCTCCTGGTGCAAGCTCTAACTTGTGTCGTTAAGGCACAACCCTCTGTTGTGCCACCCTAACTTCCAGATGACAGGGGTACGTTCATCTTCGAGGTAGCTCACCCTTAACTTTGGCGAATCCATGCCTGGAAGGTCTTGTCAAATGCACATTCCAAGAGGCAGAAGTTAAGGCTTGTCTTCAGCCTCCTCCTCCACATCAAGCTAAGTGTAGCACTCATGGCCAAACAAGCACATTCGTGTACTTGTCCAACCATGGGCATGGGATCTTGTTTGACAGGTTCTCATTTATCCAACTCATGAGGGTTCATTAAGGGGTTTAAAGTTGGCATTTAGGAGCCACATTTGTGGCACTTCGTGCAACTCTTTGAATCTTAGGGCTATAATAGCCCACATCGTGGAAGGCAATGTCACATGGAAAAAGACACTGGCTAGACATCACATGATACAACACCTGAGGTACGCCCTTTTGGTTTGTCGCCAAGGGATTGGATACTCTAGTAAACATAAATGCTTATGTTCGCACTAAGGTGCTAAACCTTAAGCATCCGCTCAAGGGAGGTTAGGTCTCATAACTAGGTATGCTTTGGCACACCTGGCTAGGGGGCGTTCTCCTTAGGATCTCTAAGGGTTAAATAACCTAAGCTCATTAGCAGAAGCCCTATCATGAGACACTTGTAAGGTCATGTACTTAGGGTTATCCAAACCTAGCTTTAGGAAGTTTGCTTAATGAACATTCATGTTCGCCTACGGTGCACACTCATATTCTCATTAAGTATTAGCCATAGGTCTAGGGTATGACTTGGCCACTTAAACCCTTAGGGGTTGGTCGTGGTTCAAGGTACCCCTAGTTGCCCTAAAGGGTTGTTCTCCAAATGAGGGTGATTCCTCAAGGGTAGTGACGATGTCTTGGCTTTGTCATAGGAGCATGTGTGAACACATCTCCTTTGTGAGGTTAGGGCATGAGCCTGTCTATATTTACTGGGATAGGATAAAGTCTACTTGGGATATCCTCTAGGGTTTGGGGATGGTTTTTAGGGGGCTAAACTAGGCATTTGAGTCAAACTCTTAGGGTCATCTTGGAAGACTTAGCGTTACTCACATAGGGAATTGACGTCGGAAGGCCACTTGGCGATCACGTGTTAGCCCTCCGAGTTAAAACTCTGACACATATTATAAAATCTCTTGTGTAGAATTTATGTATACTTCTAATAGATATGTTTAACAAGTCAATAGTCAAAATTTATTCTTGCTCTTGACTTTAGAGACTAGTCATAGTGGCACAGACATGTGGTAAATTGATATATGTATGTGAGATTGATGAAAAGAAAGTGTATAGCATTTTAGCTGCTCTTGAGAAGGTATTAATTAAATAGGAAAAGGTGAGTTTTCCTATTTAACATTGGTTGCCACATAGGGATTTCGCAATTGCATTGTTAAAACTCATTGGAATGAAATATTAAGATGATCAATTGATCATAATTTCAATAAGGAAAATGATTCAGAAGGTGTAAAGTCAAATGTGAATATGATAAAAATGAATAGAACCTTGAAAAATCATTGTCCTGATTCAGCATTAGCTGATCAGTAATCATTTATGAAACTCAAAAAAAGATATCTTTTTAAAACCAGTTTTATAGTTGTCAATTTTTTAAAAAGCCATTTAAATAAAATATTGACACAAATTGAATGGCTACTCACGAAAAAGAAATGTATATTTTAATTTTATTAGAGTATTGGCGTCGTTATATTTCAAGTTGTGGCATTATTGTTTGGACACATAATGTAACTACACCCATCACCTCTAATCTAAGTTGGTTATGTATTTGTGTGATAGTAATCAGGACGACGGTCTCCACTATTTTGAAAGATGATGAATGTCACAGTTTCTATATGTTCCGTAAATCATCCATCACTCGGTAAACTATATTATATAACCCTCCCTGCAGCACCAACAGCCTTGTTATATCATAAACACTAATACAAAGGCAACACTTCACCTTTTTGGTTAAGGGCGCCTAATCAAAGTTAACTTAAACTATTCTTAAAACTTTTGTTAATTTCCCATTTTTCACAATGAACATGAGCACTTCTATAGCTTTTAATATGTTAAGAAAACATATGTTTCTAAACACATGTTATTATAACTAATTTCTCTTGTTTTAGTAAAATAATAAATAACAAAAATGATATATTATTTAATACACACAAGCTACATATGCATGTGTTTATCATACACTTAAATCTAGGGAATTTCATTTACAAATTATAATAATAAGTCTAATCGGGGTTTAACTTAGTAAATTAGGGTTTGTGAGCTAGGGTTTTCTAGATCAGAATGGAGGTAGGAGACGATCCCGCGATCGATGGCGCTGGCGCCGAGAAGGAGAAGGAAAAGAACAATTTTAGCTCTTCATCGCCTTAGCAGCTGTTCTTGCCTATTGGAAACGTATGCATTGTTCTTTTGCAATTTAGCATTCCGGGAAATTCATGCAAAAAATTTCTCCTGATTTGTGCTAAAGCTCACATTTTTGTAGATTTCGATCTGGAGAACGAGAGATCGAGGCTGGACGAACAGGGCTTGAAGATCGGTGAAAATCAGGAATCTAGCCTCAAGAACAGGCGCAAGCTCGCTGAGAGCACTCGAGGTAAGCTTCCGACTCATGCTTGAGCCATAGTTTAGATGACATATAAGTGGGTAGCTATGTGTTCGGTTTTTGCTGTAAAAGAAAGACTTCGTTTCCCTATAGTTAAGAGATTATACACAGATTTGTATTTTGCATATGTATATGTGGTGAGGTAAGCTTGTCGTGAGAGCACCTGGAAGTTTTATTTTTCCTGGCAGCTATTTTCCTCCATAGTTTAGGGACCACACCCGTTTACATGTATGTGTTTGTTCTGTCGCGTTTAGCTACACACATGTGCATACAATTACATGCTTGGCTGTTTCACAGATTTTAAGAAGGTCACAAACGAGGAGAAGTTGAAGCTCTTCCCAGTGCTGCTTAAGGGCTACCAAGAAGAAGTTGACAATCTAACTAAGCGTGCCAAGTATGGCGAGACTGCATTTCTCAGCATCTACCAGAAGCTTTTCGAAGCCCCAGATCCGGCTCCAGTCCTTACTTCGGCTACAGTAAGTAGTTTGAAAACGCTGCATCTCTCTCTGTCTCTCTCTCTATATGTGTGTGTGTGTGTGTGTGGTGTGTACGCTAAATGTTCTTTCAGGCATCTGCTGCAAAAGTGGCGGAACTTGAGGCAGAAAATCGCAAAATGAGGCAAGAGCTAGAGGAATACAGAACCGAAGCAGCTCATTTGAAGAACAACAGGCCACACTACGCAGGCTGGAGGAGAGAAATAGGCAACTTGAACAACAAGTGAGTAAATATTTCTGTTTCAAGTTAATAACTATTAACCTGAATCATGATATTTTACATTTTATATACTCCCCAATATTTAAATGAGTTGCTTACCATATTAATTATTTAACAGATGGAAGAAAAGGTCAAAGAGCTTGTTGAAATGAAACAACGGAACTTGGCAGAGGAAAACCAGAAAATACTTGAAGTGTTAAAGAAAGGTGCGTGTGTGTCACGTACCTTCCAACGTCTGGTTTTAAACTAGAGACGGGCGTTTCCGTTTTTATTCGTTCTTAACAGGGAAAGCTCTCAAGAACAGCTACGTGCGGCCCATGAAAGTGTACAGAATATTCAGCGGCTTCATGAGTATGGACAAAGTCAGTTATTCGAACTTCATGCCCAATCTGGTAGGTGGCTTTTGAATGGAAATATTAATTCTATATTCTTATGTCTAACAATTAGCTTATATTTAACACACTTCACACGCACACACGCACATAGTATATGAATGACATTTCTGTCTATTATATTGTTGTAGAGGAAGAGCGTGCAGCGAAGCAGGCCGAGCTTACACTATTAAGTGACGAGGTTGAAAGATCACAAAGTCGCTTGTTAAGTCTCGAAAGAGAGAAGGTAGAAATGCACGTGTATATCATACACACATATCTGTACGTGACATATATATATATATATATATATATATATATTGCAGGATCATCTGAGGTCTCAATTACAAGCCGCTGGAAATCAAGAACAGGAGCTCAAAGAAAGGTACTCAACTTCATCATTAGAAAATAAGAACTTTAGTACTAGTATGGAACATATTATATGTGATGCACTTGATTTTAGGTTGTGGGTGATATGGTTCATTAAACAGGCAGGACCTGGACCCAAGCAATACACTAGAAGCTTCTTTAGAGGCGAAGGAGAAGATGATTTCCGAGCTTCATTTAGAGCTTCGTAATTTGGAGTCGGCAGTTTCAACTGAGAGAGATCAGCACATTGCTGAGCTTAGGAAGCTGAACACTCTCATAAACGAAAAGGTATATATATACACAATTACACAATGCAGACACAGTCACACGTGTGTGTGTGTGGTTGTCTGACAAGTTCGAATACGAAGGAAACTATCTTGCAAGATTTGCAAAAGGAACTAAGTGAGCGGCCAACTTTCAAGCAAGTGGATGATCTGAGAAAGCAAGTGAAAATACTCCAGGTACTCTCTCTCTTCCCCCTTGCTGCGCCCATGGTGTGTGTGTATGGACGCGAGTAATAGCTAGGCTATTAAGTCTTTTATAGCCAATATATGCAGTGACAGACAACTATAATGCAACTTATGATAAAGATTATTAAGAAGGCATAAGAATATAAACGTTTTGGAGCTTACCTTTTCTAGTTTATTTTAGGTTGTGGGTTACAACTTAATTGAAGTTGAAGATTGGGATGTTGCAGCACAAGGACAAGAGATTAGTAAGCTTGAAAGTTTGCTCTTGGATAAAAATCGCAAACTGGAGCATGAACTCACACAAGTCAAGGTACGTGAACTCTATATTTATGTGCGGGGCGCGCGTGTGTATATAGACGTATGGACCAAGTACCAATGTGTTAACGTTTAATGGGACACATACATATACATCTTTATGTATACACACAGATATGTTTGTATGACGAATGACTAATCTTGTGCTCTGGCAAGGTACAATTGTCCGAGAAAACAGCTGCACTGGATATTGCGGAGCAAAGAATAAAGCAGCTCGATGCGGAAGTCGAGCGGCAGCATAAACTCATTGCAAAACTCGAAGAGGATATTTTGAAGGTATTGTATATACTAGTGTACACGTACGATGGTATTTGTATCTGTACACGTATATATATGCGTCGATACATCTATCTACTTGTGATATATAAATGTACGCATGTAACATATTGTGTATTTATACATGACGTTCATGCGTGTGTCTACAATGCGTGATATTTTATATTTACGCAGGGGTACACTCCGTGGACAGAAAGGCCAGTAGAATGGATGACTGGGAGCTTTCAGACTCTGGAATTACGGACCTTTTAGCGGTAGTTAATTTATATATCTTTGGTAGCATTAGTTAATAACTATATATGAATTTATATTTATATTAATTCCCGGTACGTCAGGGAAGCCAAGGAACAGGAAACCATGAGCAGAACTCCATGCTGGAAGTAATTGCAATCAACGGGATCGTTTCCGGCAGAGGCTGAGAGATGCAGAAGAGGTAAGCTTTATATAAAGTATATATATATGATATTGTATATGTGTGTGTATAATAGAAATGTTTGAATAGTTCAATGCGTAACACTGTTAACCACAGTATATCATAATATGTGAGGTATTGGTTTCATTTATCCATATTTTGTTAACCCTATATTGGATGTGCATTACATACAAGATATAATTTGTATATAAGTCTTTCTCACATGCATTAATATGCTATTTGTACAGGAGCTTAGCCAAACAAGGGATAAAAACTCGGCTCTCCTGGCTGATCTAGAAAGATGCAAAGCGGACAATGTGAAACTCTACGAGAAGATACGATACATCCAGGATTATACAAAAGAGCGCCCTCTGCCAAGAGGTTTAAGAAGGTAAGCCTTTTCTATTATATATACATATATTGTATCAGGCTAATATAGCAAGTTATTTCTTCATTTGAACTTGTTGAAGTTACATGTATCTCTCTCTCATATGATCTGTTTTTAGAAAGCGGATGATTTGGAGAGCGGCATGGCATCAGATATTGAATCCAAATACAAGAAACTTTACGAAGATGATATCAACCCTTTTACTGCTTTCTCAAGAAAGGTAAATAATATCAATAATAACTACTAATCATAAACATGTAACTTATAGCTTATGCAAATGTTACAAAGGAAAAGGAGCGTAGATACAAGGATTTGGGGCTCAGAGATAAAATCACGTTGCTAAGCGGCCGTTTTCTACTCGGAAACAAGTTACTATCATATTCATATTCAGATACACATAATTAGATTTTGTGTGTGTGTGTGTGTGTGTGTCTGAGAGAGAGAGAGAGAGAGATTTGACACACAAATTTACTTTCCAGATATGCACGGACGTTTATTTCTTCTATTCTATTGGGCTGCACTTGCTTGTCTTCGCAAGTCTGTACAAGTTCTCCTCGCTAAGCTACCATAAGTAAGTGGTTGTCTATTTATTAATCTTCTTGTAAGCACACAGTAATCTCATTAATGGTTATATAAATTTCACTCTACATGGAAGACAAGCAAGTGACATAATACACACACACACATATATACCTTACGTTATTATGTAAGGTGTATACATGTAGCCTTTTATATATAGATTTTATATTTGGTGAATTAATCACATTATTGATTCATGCAGTGTTTTGAAGACCAACTCTTCAGAGCATTCTTTAACAAATAATCTTCAGTAGGACAAGGTTTGTAAATAATGATAACCTTGTAAATAATAATTACGGAAATTTTCTTTTTTTTCTTTTGTCATCTTTTCTATTCATTTGAATCGCTTTCTTAAATCTCTCTCCCTCGACACGCACACACACACACACACACACACATACATGCAAGTTACAACTATTATTTAAATCACGTAATGTAAATTACATAATTCTAAATGCGATATTTTGTTCCTGTTTTTGATAATTCAATTTATATAAGTTATTATTTAACATTATCCTAATAAGAATAATTCTTAAATTAGTATAAGATAAATACATATTTTTACATTTTCTATATTATAAAATATAAGCAGGTTTCACAAAGGGTAACCTTAGTAAAGAGGTGCAAAATGCCGTAAGTAACACCCATGGCAACCCATCCACCAAGAACAACCCGAAGAACGGACTTTGGCAATGAACTCCCGCCTAAAATTGCCCCAATAATACCAAATACAAAAAGCCGATTGTGGTTGAAACAGCTAATGAAATAATCCTCATCTTAAAACCTATTAATTAATTAATTATAAAATTTATATTTAAATTTTAATATTTTAATATATAATTTACTAATTTATAATAATGTATATATATTTAACTTATTTGTTTGAATTATATATATATATAAGTTCTAATATTTAATAATTTATACAATAATATATAGATATATTTTAAACTTATATTGTTTGAATTAGCCAACGTAAGTTTTAAGGCTCTCACTTTAATGATGTATCTCTTAATCTTTTATTAATAAATATAATTATAATTAATACCAAGAAAATTATAAAATTTTAAAAGTTATAAATTTATAATATATACATATTAAAATGTCAACTCTATATATATATTTACACGCACGCACGCACCTTCTACAAAGGCCCTGCCAGTAACGGGATCATTCCTCCAGATGAAAACGCCATTGCGGATGCAACTGCAGCCTGGTAAGGACTTGCCAGATCATCCACGTCAATACCGAGCTCCTCCGTGCGTGAACCTTCACTGGGTCATCTCGTGATAGTTCCTCCGCCACCTGTATATATAATATAAATAATACATACATACACTGCAGTAATGTATTCTATCTTATAGAATTGCAAATCAAGATCTGATTAGAAGAAAAGGTTAGTGAAATCTCTATTCTAACTCACACACACACAGTTATATATACGAGTACACTTTGTATACGTAGGACCTGCTTGGCGAGTCCGTAGTTGAGCCCCTTGAGACGTAAATCTGTGTTAGCTCCTCGAGCTCCTTGGCAACGGCGTCAGGGCCAGACTCGAACTCGAGCCGCTCCTTCTCGATGTCACTGAGCTCAGTGTCACGCTGCGAGGACACAGATACATACTCCCCTATAGCCATGCTACACGCGCCTGCAACGAGTACAGCGATCCCTGCAAGAACAGCCGCACCGTTCCTCGCACCGGTCATTGCAACCATGGAAGATGCAGTGGAAACTAAACCATCGTTTGCGCCGAGAACAAGCGCGCGTAACCACGGTGCACGGTGCGAGTAGTGGAAATGTCCTTGTGGGTGAAGGTTGTCGTGCTCCTGAATGGCTGGGACAAGCGGGGAAGGAGCTAGAACTGGATGCCGGAATGGTGAATACGAACGTAATGGCGAGCGCGGGATTTGCAGTGCGGAATGGTGAGGAGATGCACTCTCTACATCGTTCTTTTCTCGGAATGGAGAGGTGATCAATTCAGAGTGTGGATCCTTCATTTTTCTGTGTGGTTAACACAATATAACACACATATATACAAGACTGGAATATACTTAGATAATGGAGGTGTTTACTGGTGATCCCACTATGGATATAGGTTATAAAGTAGTTTGATACCTAAACTATGTGGAGTATAAATAAAATATCTAATGTTTGTTTTAATATAAAATTATAGAATAGAAACTTAAATAATTGAAAAGTACATCGTTAAAGTGAGAATTTCAGAGCTTACATATTTGCTCGCAGGATAGAAACAAGCTGTTGCTAATGTGTAGATGTGTAGTCTTTTTAAAATGTATCTTCGAGGTATATAATCGTTTGGAAGTTTTTATAACTGTACGGATAAGGTACGGTCCTAAAAATAGAAAAATGATATTTTGTCACGAGGTTTTCACCGGACAAAAGTCAATGACAATATACTAAATATATATTGAGTTTACTATATATATATATATGTGTGTGTGTGTGTGTGTGTGTGTGTGATATTTTCTTGGCAATAATAATATCATGTTGCATCATCAAACACACTAAAGAGATGCGTAGCCCAGTGATTATTTGTTATTATATATGCATTTTGGTTGCGTGTGTATGAATGTGTGTATGTAGTACACATGCGTACACACAAATACAGTATCTTTTGGTTAAAGTAAGTATCTAAACATCATAAAATCATGAAGATACACTTTTAATTTAAGCTTGACATGTTAAGTTAAATTAATCAACATATCCACTTGGAATATTCATATCCGGGCTTTGATCTTGTATAATTAAATTTTTATGTTATATATGAATTTAAAATAAAATAACATTATTATTACATTTGAAAGAAATTTTTTTATTCATTACACGTGTGTGTGTGTGTGTTTCACAATCATTTATTATAATAATACATGTCTATATCCTAATTTATTAATATATTGTATTTAAATACTTGTTTAACTTAAGTGGATCAATGATTTAAATCTAACATATTCTTAACATATTCACGCATATTTTAATAACATTCACATAACATCTGTGAAACAAAAAAATATATTATTACAAATTAGATATTCCGTTTATATACACAGTTTTCTTACAATAACAAATTAACAATCAAGTAACACACACACATACATACACACACACGCACACGCACGCAGGCAAATACATTAAAATCTACCAAGTTTAACATAAGAAAATATAGATTACCAACTTTAAAAAAAAGGCTAGTAAATGGTGCTGGCCAATTCCCTGACCTCCTTAGAGATCTCATCATAATCCGACTTGAACTTCTCCTGTTCTTCCTTGTCAAGCTCCCCCTTTATGGGATTTGGGAGAATCAACATACAACACGCAGGACGCTTCTGAATAGCAGCTCCACCTAGATCCTGCATACATACAAATAAATCCACACATGCATGTGTGTGTGTGTGTGTGTGTGTGTGTGAGAGAGAGAGAGAGAGAGAGTCAAACATATAGTAGTGTTGTATACAATTTTGTAGATTATTTACGAACTTAAATGAAAGTAAGAGTGTTTACCTCTTTAGAAGGAACGTAGATGTATGGGACATCTGCTTCCTCGCAAAGAACTGGCAAGTGTGTGATCACATCGATTGGTGAAATATTCCCAGCAATCACACACAATCTACAAACCGAAAAAACTATTAGTTCACACACACGCGCGCACGCACACGCACACGCACACACACACACCCACGAAGTGAACTGTAATATTTGCTTATATGTGAGTAAGTCTTTACCCCTTATTGCCCCGTCGAACAGCCTTTACCACCTCTTTAACTCCCCGCCTGAGTTGCTTGTTCTGTGCAGCTGCATTGAAATACGTAAATAAAAACATGATTATAATCTCTCGTGTGTGTGCTGTCAAAACAGCCACGGGTTTCAGTCATTCCAAAGAAATAAAACATCAACTGCCCTATTCAAAACTACCAAACAGGCAATGCAATATAATTGATATTAGAAACAGCAGTAAAAGCTAAACCATCAGTTACTTGTATATCTTCTTATATCTAAATACGATGGCTTCAGAAACAGCCTAGTTATCAGCAATGTGCCGTTCAGTCGGTAATTCCAAAATAAATTAAACATCATTAGCCATCATACTATCAAGAGAAACAACACTTATACAAACAACACTTATACACACAAAAAATTCAGATAGGTATACAAATATACATTGTAAGGTAAATACTCAGATACCGTATGTATTGAGTATTTACCTTACAATATGTACACACACACACACACACACACACACATACATACATACATACATAACAGGCAATATGTCTACAAATACAAATTAGTCATCATAGATGAATGTCCACACACAGATTCATATACGTGTCCCCCACACAACTATGGATACACATAGAATGGCCTCAGAAACAGCCAAATTATCAGCAATATGCCTTTCAGCCGGTAATTCCAGCCATTTATAAATCCCACCCCTTCGAAGCTCTCTCTTTCTGCATACCTCTGCGGACGAGCTTGAGGGTCTTGCGGCAAAGGCGCTTACCCGCGAGCGGCCTCGCAATAGGGGACACGTATAGCCATTTCCTTTTCTCCCTCTCCTTGTCCTTCATCGGCTCGCCCTCGCCGTCGCTCCCCATCCTAAACCCTAAGCTCTAACCTAATTCAACCCTAGAAACCCTAAACCCTAATTCTTGATTAAACTGAACCCTAAACCCTAATTCTTAATTCTTATATGCTTGCTTGTTTGTTTCTTTGTGTGTGTGTGTACACTAGAATGTTGTTATATATGTGTGTGTATATGTAGAATGTTCTGTTCGAAGACTTGTTCGTTATTCTTACGTATTTTGAGTAACATATAGGTGTGACACGAGATGGGGACATGGTACTGATCTATCTTAACTCTAAACCATTAAAGCTTTGGGTCGTTTGTCAAAATCGGAAGACCCATTCCCTTGTCGGAATTTGCACACGATTTCTTGTTTACCAGTAACCTGTCAAAATATATGTTTGTTGTATCACGAGCTCTACATTACACGCACACATAACACAACGTATACGGTCCCATGTGTTCAACCCATTACCGTCTCCACCATCTCTTTCCGGTCCACCAACTTTCCTAACCCTATCTCGGACGTATCTATTTGTCTTCGCATTTCCAAGAGTTGGTATACATGTCGTAAGTTGCTACATTGTACATATATATTTTATTCCTCTATTTCAAACATATATACCTTTCTAAGGAATGTTAGGCTTGTATAGTAGGTGAAATTCTAAATCTACCCCTACAACTCTTAGTGCTTGTTGATGACAGCATAAAGAACTACACGAAGATCTCAAACCTTAAGCTGGTCAACTATATGATCTTATTAAAAATCAAAGTGATAATTATACGTTGCTCAGTAGTTAGATCCACAGAAGTAGCTGGATATCATATTACCAACAACATGAAACCTTGGCGAAACATCGTGTTTTGGAAGTTCTACATACGCACTATTGTATATTACTGTGTAGTAGTTAGGGCACATTTCCGACAAAGGGACCCTCAGCTAAACACTCACACACTTGTGTTGGTAGAGCATCAACGTTAATCGACACATATGGCATATATATACAGGAACCCTAAACGTATAGGTTGATGATAGTGTTTCTTGTTAAGTAATACGTCTCAGATAGTCAAAGCATACACCTCATTGTGTGTGTGTGTGTGTGAACGCTCATGCATACTGTGCACACACATGGGCAGTACAAAACACCATAAACTGTAGAGGGCACTTGCAGTACAAAGATCGTGGCTTCAAAGTGAGAATCAACAAGTAAATGCTGAAAAATCATACACACACATATATAATATCATTTCCGTATTGTCACGACGTATGTGCATCACCTCCGTACTATCATGAACTATATACTTTCCTCCTTCACATGTTGAAGATCCAACCTCATATGGGATCATGTGAAACACTTTCTGTATGTAAATAACGTGAAGAATCAACCCTTGCAACATGGGTAAAGTAAAGCATCGAACATACTGCAATCGAAAAGTCAATAATATATTGGCTCTTCCTGCACGTTAAACATCACACAATTTATCACTTCAGTTGTTTTATAGTGACAAACTTATATAGACCAGTTAAAACATAAACATTTACCTTGTATGTCGGGTATATCAAATAGTTTGCCAATTTGTGATAAAATCTAAAGAACAGGAGCTTGGAATCTAGGGTAGGCTGCTACATGCATGTTATAGATGGTTGACCCGTATAAAATGGAATCATTAAATGGTGGCCAAATTACCAATAAAAAAACTATATTAATTATATAATATCAATTAATATTGTACATTGTCTTGTTTACCTTAGACAATCGCAAGTTTATCTCACTGAAGAATTTGACATTTAGACGTAAGAGTTTTCCCGCCCTTTGAACTTTCTCAATTTTGAATTTTTTATATTAAAAACCCTATCTAAAGCTCATTCTAACAGGAGCCTTCTTCCTCATGTGTGT
This sequence comes from Selaginella tamariscina, assembly GCA_003024785.1. Classification (NCBI taxonomy): domain Eukaryota; kingdom Viridiplantae; phylum Streptophyta; class Lycopodiopsida; order Selaginellales; family Selaginellaceae; genus Selaginella; species Selaginella tamariscina. Next base: position 80,433 of record PUQB01000496.1, read on the forward strand.
CTCCTGGTAAGTTGTATACGTATTCCTAATCTTATTTCTACGGTTTGATCCGTATACTCGTGTATGTTATTTCTGTACATGTTGTAGCTGTGTTGGTTTTGAGATCTCATGAAGATCTGTCTAATTGTTGCATTTCTGGGCATTCCGTTACGAAACCGACAGTAGAAACGAATACGCATACACACACGCAGTTTGTCCGTGAGCTCATAAAGGCAGTTTAGTCATTAAGCAGACAGAGTAGCGAGTCAGTTTTGAAAGAGACGAGAATTCAATAATATATATATATATTGTCCAGAGAATGCTCTCTGACTTCACGCAAATCCCCATCTGTTGCCTTTGAATGCAGTCCGGTGTGGATTGTCTCTTACTCTGAGAATGATCATGTCGTGGTTCAAGTTTTAAATCTCTTCTGCTGAACGATTACAATCAAAGGTAAACGGGTGTATAAATGTCATACGTGTGTGTATGCGTGTGTACGTACTGGATTTTGGGGTTGTTTCTTTCTGCTTTACCAATAAGATTTTCCCTCTTTACAAATTTTGAGAATGATGGGTAGATTACATCTGTGGACTGATGCGTACCTGCAATACAGAAAGCATTTAGTTCATTGAAAGTGGCTTTTGTAGTGCCCCAAAAGTAGCACATTAGTGGACTAATCTCTCATCTCTATCTTTCATACAGTAGTTCACTTCTTTCTTGCATACATGGCAATGATTGTTCGCGAGATGATCATGTTGGAGAAGGATACGTTCGAACCGTCACAGGCCAGTCAGTTCTCGGACGATTCCGGTTGGTTGGGTCCTCCTAGAGCAGTTCCATTCTCCTGGGAGATTGCTCCAGGAACACCCAAGCAAGAAAGAAGCACAGAACAGAGCAATTCTCCACAGAGCTCCACTGCCATGGTCAAGTATGAGCCTGAGTTACAAGATTGTACAGCCCTTGTGAAGCTCGAGTCAGGAAGACACTCCATTCACATACTGGATAATGCTCCACGGTCTTTCCTGCTTCCGCACAACGCTACTGTGGAGATTTCAGGTGAATTATCCGGCATAGCAGTTCCTTTCAAGTGGGAAATGCAGCCTGGAACACCCCGCCGCGATCCGGACAAGTGCAGGAAGATACTGGACTGCCCACTTACGCCTCCCCCTGTTTTGCATTCCAGGAGCATGGTTGTTCACTCGAAATCCAAGCATATGTCATTGTCAGGGAGAATGAGGAGCCTCCTCTGGAACTCCCAGTCCGAGGACCAAGAAGAAACCGGACCGGTTAATGTCTCCCAGGAACAACAATGGGGGTTTTCATGTGGATGGGGAGGATCTCCCCCAGTAAGCGTTCTAGAATATAACAGCTCGGTGAGATTCCATAGCAGGCTGTCCTCGGCTTCCTCAAGTTACCAAACTCCTTACCACACACCGAAAGCGTCATTCTCATGGGACAGCAGCTCGTCCCGGGCGTCTAGCAGCAGGGGAAGTCTAAGGGAGCCGTCTCGTAAGAGAAACAGCCTATCCTCACTTATGAAGCAAAAGAAAGGCTGCCTGATGGCGATGAACAGTGGGAACAGGTCCAGTTCTTTCAACACCAGCTACTCAAATGAAGACTCGAGTGTCTCCCTGAGCGACACTTCCTCCACAGAGCACACCCAGAAGAGTCACAACGAGGACGAGGCTTCGGACGGTGAAGGTGAGGATGTGTACTTCTCCCCGTTGCCTTACCATCTACAGGAGCCGGCACGGAAAGAGTCTCAGTTTAATCGGTTTGGTATTGTGGAGCGTGTGGATTCTCTAGAGACTATTGATCCCGGTTTTGCCCCCTCGGAGCTTGACGAAGATGGATATCAAGGGGGTATTCTCAACAGGATGACAAGTTGTGCTCGGTGGCAGAGAAGACAGTCATCTGCACGATCCAAACGTAGTGGCAGCCACCTTGTAAGTTACCAATCTTCATATGTTCGTGAAATCGTGTATACTTTCATCGTATACCGCATCTATGTGCGTATACAACATGCTTGCTGACATTGTATATTCTGTGCATGTGTGTGTGATGTAATATAGCTCTCTATAGGAAGAAATAGATATGTACTCAATAGTCTTTTATATTGTTGTATAGATGCATTTGTCCATGTGCATGTCTTTGGAATTAAGTATGCAACAAAGATTGCAGGTAATGGCACGTATAGAATTTGTCATCTTTAAATTTACATATACACTGACACACAGCGTGTATTTGTGTGTATTTATATATATTCTTTCGTTCTCTGACACTTGGAATCCTTTGTGAACTGGCAGGCCAGAAGTTTATTCGGACGAGTTGTTGTTTGCTGTTATGTTCCCCTTGAGGAAGACGACCATCACCGTGGCTGATAATTCTCACACACACATATTTATACACGTAATGAACAAGGTGTGTATATTATATATATTGTTGTTAACTTTTGCAAGCCAGCCAGTTTTAGAACAAGAGCTGTGTCTTTTTTCACCTTGTTGTAATGAGAAAAGTCTGTGTTTACTAGTAAAACTTACGTATGAAACCATGTCATAAAAGCACTTAGAAAAGCAGTGTCAAGCTATCCGTATGTGTAAGTACGGCACGTGTGACTTGGAATAGGGTGGAGGAGTCAAAGCTCTAGAGATATAAGATTTCTAAGTGAAGACTTGTTAAATAACTAGAGTTCTAAATAAGTAATATATATTCCAGTCAAGTGTGTAATTTTGATTTTCATAATTCAAAACTTCTTGGTCACGGACTACTCATGTGTTGACAAATCAAGCCGCCGCATGCGTTGCCGTATGGAATTCGTAATAGACTTTCTCGCCTATATAAACCACTGAAGCAGCCTGATATAATCATAACATGGCAAAGATTTCCTAAGCATCTTCTTTGTTCTTCTCCTATTCTCGTACTTATGTGCAGCCGAGGACTGCGGGCAGCAAGCCGGGGGCAAAACGTGTGCCTCCGGCATCTGCTGCAGTAAATGGGGCTACTGTGGTACAACCGACGCACACTGTGGTGATGGGTGTCAGAGCCAGTGTAAAGGCAGTGGTAACCCGCCTCCAGCCCCAAGCCGACGCCAACACCGAGTGGTGGTGGTATAGAGTCGATAATAAGTTCGAGCTTGTTTGATCAGCTTCTCAAGCACCGGACTGACAGTGCTTGTGCCGGTTCGTTCTACACTTATAATGCATTCATCACCGCTGCAAAATCCTTTCCTGCGTTCGGCAACACTGGTTCTCAAGAGCAGAAGAAGAGAGAGATTGCTGCATTTCTTGCACAAACTTCCAAGGAGACCACATGTAAGGTGTGGTTGGCTTTTACATGTTGTTGAGATACTAAAGTACCAAATCTCTTGGAGGTGGATGGGCAAGTGCTCCAGATGGCCCTTATGCATGGGGATATTGCTTTGTTGAGGAGCGGAACAAGGCACAGTACTGCCAGGAATCACAACAGTGGAAGTGTGCTCAAGGCAAGAATTACTATGGAAGAGGACCGATTCAGCTAACATGGTAATATATATGTACGTGTGTGTGATAGTTTAATATAAACACTCATATATATTTTGTAGGAACTATAATTATGGACAAGCTGGAAAAGCTTTAGGATTTGATGGGATAAACAATCCAGAGACTGTTGCGAACAACGCAGTAGTGTCTTTCAAGACTGCGATATGGTTCTGGATGACTCCCCAAAACCCAAACCATCTAGTCACGACTTATACTTGGCATCTGGCAACCAAGTAGCTCTGATACTGCTGCAGGTATATTCTATATATATGCACACATGTACAGTGCTTTTGTACTTACGTATACACACTTGTACATGCAGGGAGAGTGTCATCCAGCTATGGAACTATAACCAACATAATTAACGGTGGTTTAGAATGTGGTAAAGGACCAGATGACCGTGTTAAGGACCGGATTGGGTTCTACCAGAGGTACTGCCAGATTTTCGGTATCAGCCCAGGATCGAATCTTGACTGTTACAACCAGAAACCGTGGGGCTAATTGCGCTGTCAACTTGTAGTTGATGGAATAAAACCATAAAAACAATTGTTATACGACCATTTATGAATTTGTGTATGTAGAGTGACATATACATACATGTATACTAGATGAATACATGTATATCATGTATACTACAACATATAGAACTGTATGTATGTAACATGTGTATATTCACTAGACAATGCAGTAGAAGAAGGAGATTTGAGATTTCAATTTGCGACCGAATAACACGTCACTCGTTTAACTTCCAGTATGGCACTCTTGACTTGATCCGAAAGTTTGAAAATAGAATATTCGTCACCGGGTTTAAACAAGAAAAGTCCGTTAGACGTCAGATACTCTATAAAACATCAAGAAAGAAAGAACACCAAGAACAATCGAAGAAGAAAGATGGCTACCAAGGATGTGGAGAAGAATGGGAACGAGCCCGTCAAGGACTATCCGCAGCCACCTCCGGCGCCTCTAATAGACTCTGCAGAGCTGCGCACTTGGTCGCTTTACCGTGCTGCATTGCTGAATTTGTTGCAGATTTCTTGTTTCTGTATATTGGTGTTACTGCTCTTATTGGGTACCTGAGGACGAGTGCAAATTCCTGCTCGGGAATCGGGCTTCTCGGGGTTTCTTGGGTGTTCGGGGGAATGATCTTTGTTCTTGTCTACTCCACTGCAGGCATCTCAGGTATAATAAAAATTTAAAATATCACTGCAGGAAATTTTTTTGTTTTATTATAGTAATTATTGTATTTAATACATTTATAAAGATTCTCTTAAGTAAATAAAATTATATAGTATATATAAAATTAAAACTCTTGTACGTTTGCAGTTATATATGCATGTATTTTGCAGGCGGCCATCTCAATCCTGCAGTTACATTTGCAATGTTTCTTGCAAGGAGAGTTTCACTTCCTCGTGCACTTCTCTACATCATTTCACAGGTCCATCAGTTTAATAATACTAGTTAGTATTATCGTTTTACTCTCTCTCTCTCTCTCTCCCTCTCTCCCTCTCTCTCTCTCTCTATATATATATATATAGACACACACATACACGTCAGGTATTTGGAGCGATATGTGGAGCTGGGATGGCAAAGGGTTTCCAGACTTCGTTTTACAACGGTAATAATGGAGGTTCAACTTTTGTACAAGCCGGATATACTAAGGCAGAAGGTCTCGGTGCCGAAGTCATTGGGACATTTGTGCTTGTTTACACTGTCTTCTCAGCTACCGATCCCAAGCGTGTGGCTCGTGATTCTCACGTTCCGGTGCGTGTGTGTGTGCGTGTGCGTGCGTGTATGTATGTGTGTGTGAGAGAGAGAGACTGTTGTTTATACAGGTTCTGGCACCGTTGCCGATTGGCTTTGCAATATTTATGGTGCATTTGGCACTGATACCAATCACTGGAAGTGGTATAAATCCAGCACGAAGCTTTGCAACCGCTGTCATCTACAATAGCAGCAGAGTCTGGGCCGATCAGGTTTGTGTATATAAACTGTCTGTACATACGAGTGGTAACGAGTGTATATATCACTGTGTGTTTGTATGTGTATACACATACACACACAGAATGGTAACGTGAGTGTGGTGCAGTGGATTTACTGGGTCGGTCCGTTTTTTGGAGCAGTATTGGCATGCACATATCACCAGTATGTTCTTCGTGGAGGTTCCAATCTCAAGGCACTTACTTCACTCCACACCCGCCCTCGGCAGTGATTATTCTGTATTCATGTTCTAGATTCTATGAATATTCCAAGAATGCTACCTTAATTTAATAATGTCCTGTTTTTAGGGTTTTGTATTAGGGTTTTAGGGTTTAGGGTTCATGTGGATGAAGATTGCAGCAGGCTCGTACGAGCGGTTCCTGTGGGCGTGGGAGGCCGATCCCAGCAGCGGCGAGCTCAAGGAGGCATTCAATCGGCCTGCACATATCGGACCGATCAAATGTGTTGCCGGATGGGGCACCAATCTCGTCACAGGCGGCACAGATGACACAATGCATATATTTGATGTCCGCTCTTACACAGATTTTGGCATTGCCGAAGCACACACTGGGTCTGTTACTGCTCTCACATTCTTCGGCACTACACAGGTAAATACACATCTGCATGTGTACATAGGGTAAACATAAATGTATATTGATGGTCTGCACGGGCATCTTAAACAATGCCTACATACATAAATAATCAGGAGTTTGGTATTATTGAGCAAAACCCAGCCATTTTTCAGTGCTTCACGTATGTGCAAATAGTGTGTGTGCGTGTGCGTGCGTGTGCGTGTGCGTGCGTGTGTGTGTTAGACACACGCACAATGTGAATACATACTTACATCTATTGATTTGCAGAAGGCCAGCCATTTGTTTAGTGCTTCAGAAGATGGCACAATTTGTGTATGGGATACGAAAGATGGATGCACTTGAAAACCATGAAGGGCAAGTCTGGCATTTACGATTTTACTGTGCATCCCACAGGAAAGGTGCGTGTTTGTGTGACTTTTATACACATTATTTACATGCATTCCTACACACACACACACGTGTGTGTGTAAACAAAGATTAGATTAGAGACAGACGTAGGTTATGACATCTCTTTGATCTATGGATAGCAGGCTTGGTGCACACCATTGTTCTTATGAAGAAAGCATATACATGTCATAGTTGTGTGTGAAATACATAATGATCGTTTACTGTTGTGTAGGTGGGATTATCGGTGGAAAAAGGAGGTGGATTTAGAATGTGGAACTTATTGCGAGGAAGCTGTAGTTTCAAGAGCGAGGTTTCACGTGAGGCATTCCGTGTGAGATTTATGCCCGAGCAGGAAAATGCATACGCTCTTGTTTGCGGAAATAATGTTGAAATGCACAATGCTGATGATGGCAAGACTTTCCAGACTCTGGTTCATGGCAAACCTGTGCTCTGTCTAGTCCCCTTTCAGGTAAGATGTGTGTGTGGGAATGTGGGTGTGAAATGCCGCGTGTTTGTCTCTTTATTTAAATACATACATACTGTATTTTCATATATACATAGAAATGTGTTGTACATAACATAAACATACACATCTATTGTAATGACCGTATATTTTGATCAGGATAAACTACTGTTCACAGGCGGTGAAGAATGCAGCTTAAATGCATGGGATATTCGTTCAGGAAAGCTAGAGATAGTCGTTCCAGAAGCACATTCAAGACGGTGAAAGGAATTGATGTGCTTGATAACACACATTATATTACTTCGGCATCTTCAGATGGCTTTGTGAAGGTGTTGTGTGTGTGTGTGTTTGTGTGATTATGCGTGTCCATATGTATATGGTAATAATATGCTTATATTCAAAATGTTCTGAAGGTTTGGGATACAAGAGTCATGGGCACAAATGGAAACGAGAAGCCCAAGTCGTTGCTCGAAGCCGATACGAAGGCTCGTTTAACGTGTATTGTTGCTTTTAGTGCTACTTCAGGTAACTAATACATTTATATAATCCCGTAGGCTCAGGCATAGCAACGTTTCTGTTTATGTATGCGTAATACTATAACAATAAATTAATACATATATACATCCGTATCTATACGGACACACTCTCACACATCAAATCTAGTCTGGTTCTCTTATAATATTGTTATAGCTATATTACTATTATCACTTCTCAGTTTCGAGTATATAAAGTGTACATACTACATTTCTTCTTATATAGTAGGATTGCAATTGGTATCGTTGAGTTTACTAAGCAGTTTCTGGCTTTACAGATCCGTTGAGGCTTGAAAACACAGGAGATGCTGCAACAGAAGAAGACGATGGTCAGGAAGACGAGCTCTCTCTCTCTCTCTCTCTCGCACACACACACACACACAGGACTAAACATATACATCACACACACACACAGAGGACTAAACATATACATCAGGCACTGCCTGTATTTTCTATGTTAAATCCCTTTTTTCAGATGCTTTGGAACATGAAAACGTAAATAGCTCAGAAGAAGAACAGGAAAATGATGATGAAGGTAACTCCACTCATTGAATTATTCCACAATAATAATATTATATTTATACGAATTTATGATATTTATTATATTTTTTATGGTTTCAGATAATGAAAAACGTGGAAAAGTCACTAAAACGCAAAAAGAAACAGAAGCTGAAAAGGCTACTAAATCAGAAGGTACACGTGTGTGTGTTTTGTGGGGAGTTTTTCATGTCAGAAATGTTATACCTACGTAATGTGCTTTTATACGTATGGATTGTATATGTATGAATTCATATATATAATGTGGCCGTATCTGTGTGGCTCTGTATGTATGTGTGTTATAGAGAGTTTAACGATTATTTTCTTTCTCCTTTCACAGCTCAAGAGGAAAAAGAAAAGTAGGAAGTGAATAGGAGCCCAATTTTGTTAAATCGTTTGGTAAGTTAACTATTATCCTGTTCAATATTCTTAAATAATGTATATTAATATGAAACTCCATGTATTTATTAAAACAGATTATTTTTTACGTAGAAAATCTGAAAGTAACAAATATACAGTAGATTCCATAGAATCTACATCCAATATACATTTAGCTGCCTTCATCGCATCCGAACCCTTGACACCCCTACAAGCAGCAAGCAAGCACCTCCATTCCAAAACACCAGGCTCAAATGGCATATTCGTTATAAGATCCAGAGCATCTTCCAGCTTTCCTGCCCGTGTATACACATCGAGCATACACACGTAATGCTGCTTACTCCATGTTAAACCATAGTCGTATGCCATTGATTTAAAACACGATAGTCCCGTCTCTATCTTCCCTGCATTCATATACACACAATGTGTGTGTGTGTATGTGTGTTGTGTGTGTTGTTATACATACCAGCACGGCTACAAGCTAGGATGAAGGACATAAGGCACGAGTTTTGCACCAAACCGTCGTTCATAGCCGAAGAAAAAAAAAAAACGAGGCTTCATTAAAATCTCCGTACTGGGCAACTCCGGCAAGACCACACTTAAAGGTACGGAACTCATATATGGCATTTTCTCCAGCAGCTTATTTGCTAACATGATATGCCCATTCTGTACATATGCACTCAGCATGCAGTTCCATATAACATTATCCTTCTCACCTATCAAGTTGAAGAGGTTTTGAGCCTCTATGATATACCCAGTTTGGGCATATGCAGAGAATAAAGCTCTTACAAAAACCATGTTGTTTTCTGTATATGAATCTTCTAGTTTCCCCATATGCCCCTCTTGGGCATATGTAATCAGTAACAGTAGCCACTCTTTGTCTGGTAACTCGTATAACATCTCTATGGCATGCTCAATCCTCCCATATTGAGCGTACATCGAAAAGAGCGTGGTCCACGTAACAATGCTTTTCTGAGGCATTGTGTTAAAGACTTGCTTGGCCTCTTTGATATGCCCGTTCTGGGCATATCCAGCAAGCAGTGCATTGTAGGAACTAGTATTGAGATACTTGCTCCTGTTAAACATCTCCCTCGCTTCCTGTAAATGCCCGTTTTGCACATATGCTGAAAGAATCGCATTCCATGCAACAATGTCTTTCTCAGGCATGTCATTAAATGTAGACATAGCATTCTCTATATCTCCTTCTTGTGCATATCCAACTAATAGAGTCGTGTATGACACAGAGTCTCTTTGTGGCATCTCATTGAACGCTTTCAATATCTCCTGCAAATGCCCATTCTGGGCATATGCATATAGCATCGAATTCCAGGAGAATATGTCACGTTCTTGCATGTTATCAAAGAAGTCTTTAGCTTCATTTACATCTCCCTCTTCAATCAAGGCCGCTAATATAGCATTATATGAAATCAGGCTCCTCTGTGGCATTCTCTTAAATAAACTCTTAGCTTCATGCAGATGCCCATTACGGGCATATGCAGTAAGCATGCTGTTCCATGAGATATCTCTTTGGGACATTGTATTAAAAACCCCATAAGCATGGTCTACCCTTCCTGCTCTTCCAAAGCATCTATCATAGAATTCCAGCTAGATATCCCACTCAGGCATTGTTGTACGCTTCTTAGCTTCCTGTAGATGCCCATTACGGGCATATGCAAACAATATAGTGTTCCACGAGATTAAGTCGTAAAGAGGGAGGTTTTCCGAATGTGTCTATCACATGCTCCAGGTCCCCGTTATGTGCGTATGTAGACAACATGGCATTCCACGTCACCATGTTCCTCAAAGGCATCCTGTCGAAAATCTCCTTCGCCTCTTTCACATGCCCATTCTGGGCATATCCAGTCAGCAGTGAAGTCCACGAGAGCAGGCTCCAGCTCGGCATTGTGTCAAAGAGCTGTCTTGCCACATCAATATGCCCGCTCCGGGCATCCAGACAGTAGTACATTCCACATAACCAGGTCCCGGTGTGGTAATCTCTCAAAGAGTTTCTTAGCTTCCTGCATATGCCGGTGTTGGGCATATGCGGTAATGATGACAGTACAGGTAAAGACGTTCCAACTCGGCATTCCATCAAAGACCTCTCTTGCTGACTGGATATGCCCATTCTGGGCATATGCAGTCAGCATACAGACCCAGGAGCATGTGTTTCTTGTGCGTAAGTTATCGAATATCTGCCTGGCCTGCTGTAGGCTTGCATATTTCCCCAACTGTTCCACCAGCTTGTTTGATACACGACTCGACGTGCGAAGAAATGTGGGGTCTGCATTCTCAATATCTACATGAACTTGCTTCACCTTGGCAAGCGTGTTGCATGATTCTATGAGATGCACCCAATCTCTTTCCTTCTCTAGCATCATAATGAGAGAATATTCTTATATTTTCAAAATAGTCTTGAAACTATGTAACACAATATAATAAAATCTCCATACCATATATATACGATTTGATCATATATAAGTTCAAATTTCTGGAATTAATATCATTTAAAAACCTTATGGATGGTAGGGACACGTGTTGATAGAGAGTTGTCCTAAATTAAGTAAGAACTAAATTTTATTTTTAAGCTCTTTCTTTCCGTTCAAGACTCTTTCCGGATGCATTGACAGCCTGTATTAATAATAATATTTTTGATAATCAATTATTTAATTAATTTTTAAACATTTTATACATTTAAATTAGGTCTTTTAAACATTTTCACATTTCCATAAAGATTTCAAATAAATTCCATATGTCTATCTAATTAATAGAACAATTTAAATATAATGAAGCTATATATATACACACACACACACGCACATATAGATTTGATGTTTAAATTTTCTATATATTAATTTTCAACATATTAAATCATTGACATGCATTTGAGTAATACATTTTCTCAATCCGTCAAACTTCTTCAATACATACACACATTTCCTCAGTGTATAATGTACACCTGCATCAACAAAAACAAGGCACACTCCCTTCGCAGGAATTATCCTGATCAGGTTGTGAGGGTTTTTCTCAGCCTACCATTTTAAAGGTAAGCACCCCTGGTGCCAACTCCATTAGTCTTAATTAAACCGACAACTCTATTAATCTTAGGTGCTTATTAAATATTAAAAGAGACTTAAATTCACTCAAACCAAACAGAAACATAAAACTTACTGAAAAGAAACTCCCTTATAGACAGATTACTTAAACCCAATCCCTTCGTCATTCTGCATTATATTAAACATCATATTATAGATTAATAGTTATATTAAACATCTTATCATACCTGTCCTCAGACCGCGCCTTCAAGCTGTAGCAGTCTCATCTTCAACATTAGAAGCAAGAACAAGCTCAGGAAGATAATCCGACTTCAGCGTTCCATCTATCACATTAGGCAGACCTAATGACTTGAAGGTCAATTGAGCTGCTTTCTGTCCAGATATCATCATAGCTCCAAATGTAGGACCCTGTTATAAAATCCACATCGCATAAATGTATGTGTGGTGTGCGTGTGTGTGCATATGTATAAATCATGTATGTGTGTATTACCATCCTGGGTGAACCATCAATCTCAGCAACCTCCATGCCAGTGACAATCATGCCAGGGACAACCTCACGAGTGAGTTTAACAATGGCGTCCTCAGCAGTGTTCATATCCAGAGCCTTCATCCCCGGAACCTTGTCAATCATGCCGACGCTCTTCAACCTCTTGACACCCGTGGCTCCAAATGGTCCATCGTGTCCACATGAACTCACCACCACCTGTATAAGAATTCGTTACTTAGTGTATCTATACAAATATACGTAGTGTGATGTATTCTATAAGTCTATGTATGTGCGTGCGTGCGTATTCTACCTTGGCTTCCATGACATTGGGGTCCATGCAACTCTGGGTGTCATGGTTCATTGAGACAAGTGCCCAATTTGTGACAACTCCAGCCACTTTGGAGTCCTTGATTATCAAATCCTCAACTGCTACTGCATTAAACAACTTCACATTTGGCCTCGCAAGCACCTAAGCAAACCATCATAAGCTTTGGAGATATAGTCTGTATATGCATATATATATAAGAACATACTGACCTTGCTCATGATGGTGGAAGTGAACAAAGCAGCATGCTTGACAACCACATAATTCTCCTGCTCGTCATATGGAACACCAATCTCATCAAGGAAGAGATGAGCCGGCTTCCTAACCACCATAGCCGAGAAGAGCTGCCCACCAAGCCAGGCGCCACCGCCAGGACTCACAGACTGCTCCACAATCGCGACATTCACATTAGGGTTCTTACTGAGCTCGTACGCACAAGACAAGCCGGCAGATCCAGCACCCACAATAACCACATCAGTGTCGGCAAACGTAATCATGTCGGTCATGTAGCGACGAGTCATCTCCCTGGCAACGATGGACTCCTTGATCGGATCAAACTTGAAGTTCTTGAGATCATAATGCGCAGAGACTGAGAATGAATTTGGGATCTTCGCAGCATTTGTACGAAAGGAGACACGATTTCCTGCAATTGAGGAAGATCGAGAGGAGAGAGCGTGTGACGATTCAACTAATCCGAGCGTAGAGGAAGACATCATTGCGGACGCCATAGCTGCAAGGCGGTTGGCGCGGAAAAGACGATATAAACTCACAGGCAGAGTGCGCTATTTATGGTCCCTTTCCAATTATTGGTGGGAGATCTACCGTACACGTGCCTGGTTTACAACCGTTCCTGTTAGAAATATCCCGAAAAAAAGCCAAAAAAGAGTATCTGATTCTATGCTGGAATATTCTAGATTTTTCAAATTTATACTTTGGATATTATCATATTATTTATATTATTTTAAAATTTGAAATCTTTGTATTTCTGTAAAATATTTCAATTTGATAAGAATTTATAATAATTTGTAGTTTAGCTCCAAAGCAAAACAGATTATTTGAAAACTTAATTAATTAGTTTAATATAATTTTAATTTACTATAAATTAAATATATGTATCTAATCAAAAATAAAGAAAAGTTTAATGAAAGCTCCATGTTTCACATTATATATAAATGAAAAAACTGAATTATTAATTACTGGATATGTTAACCTAGTTTCACACATATTATAAGTAACAATATAAAGAATTATAGAAGGACTAAAATATATTAGTGTCTAAGATAAAGGATCTTCTTAAACTTTATTTAAAAATTTATAATTATAAAAAACTTACTAATATCCTGATAATTATAATATATCTTAATGGTGTCTTAATTAAATGACTTAAGTGATATTGGATATGTATTTAGGGTGTTTATTTTAAATTTATAATTAAGTTATATTAGTATTATTAAGTATATTGTATTATATTATTATTATATTAAAATTTCTCATTATTTTGAAATGGATTGTTTATATTAATGTTAAAATTGCATTATTATTTTTTGATGTGCTTATATAAATACTTATTTAAAGGATTAGACAACTAATTTGTAAATATTGTTTAATTTTAATGATTAACAAAATATATTAGGTATTTACTTTGATATCAATTTTGAGTTTATAAACTAACTTATTGTAAATATTTTGAGAATTATATAGGATTTATTGAGCCTAAACAATACTTAGAATAAAAATCATGTAACTTAATAAGTTCAATTTTTTTTAAATAAATCAAATGTATGTAAATGAATTTTTTTATTTAAAAATATTGTTGTACAACATAAATAAAAAGAGTTTATTTGCAACTTTTAATAAATAAATAGCCCTAATTGTAAAAAGAATCTTAAAAACAATTTTATTAAATAAAGTTATATATGAACACTATTTAAATACTTAAACTTAATGTAATTAGAAGATGAACAATTTTCAACACTTATTAATAAATTAATGAAGATTGTGAAAATACACACATCAAACTTAATATACTTGCATGCACTAACAATGTTGATGAAATCATCAAGATTTTTTAAATATGTAATGATTATACATATATATAATTTTTTAACAGGCTTTTTATATATATAATTAAAAATTGTATGAGACACATTAAATAAATTTTGATATATATACTTAATAATCATTTTGATGCGAGCTATGAACATTTTTAATTTAATAATTTTAATAAACAACTTTATTTACTATAATAACATATTATAGTTTTAATTCAATTAAATAACACACTATAATTTTAATCAAATTAAAGAGGTGTAAGATACTGTATATTATGTAACGTAATGTATATACGCATGTGTATATACACACATGCATAGTGACATATGGGTGGTAATCTGGCTGCCATGTGTCAGCGCCACGTGTCGCATGTGTGCCACGTGACAGGAGGTCTCCTGTATATAAGTAGGGTTTTTGTAGCTTAATGGATCTGACATTTTAATATATATCGGCTCTTTCATTGGTGGAGAAGTTGGGTACTCTTTTAACTGGTCAAATGCCTGCTGACACCTGCGAGTCCACCTGAAAGATACCTGTGGACGAACTAACTCCCGAAGAGGGGCAGTTCGATCAGTGAGATGATCGATGAATCGACCCAAGTACTGCACCGTGCCCAAGAAACGCTGGACTTCCTGTACTGTACGGGACGAGGGAACTCTCGAACAGCTCGCAACTTCATTGGATCCACCTGTAAACCCTCTCGAGATATACGGTAACCCAAGTAAGTGGTGTCGGTCGAACCAAACACACACTTTTCAAGTTTCAACTTCAGGCCAACTTCTCGAAATCGATCAAGAACGCGCCGTACATCACGAATGTGATCCTCCCAAGAACCAGACCCATGAATGAGCACATCGTCGATAAAATCGGCAGTGATATCAGGCATATCGGAAAGAAGCTCATCCATCATGCGTTGAAAGGTGGCAGGAGCTGAAGTCAATCCAAAAGGCATGACCAAAAACTCGTAAAGACCAAATGGTGTCCGGAAGGCCGTTTTTGGAATATCCTCCTCAGCCATAGGAACCTGCCAATATCCTGATGCCAAATCCAACTTAGTAAACCATCGACTCTGACCCAAACGATCTAATAGATCGGCAGAGTTCGGAAGTGGATAGACATCTTTGATGGTAACATCGTTAAGAGGTCGGTAATCCACACAAAATCGGAGAGATCCATCAGGCTTGGGAACCAAATGAGGTTCACATGCCCATGGACTCCGTGACGGACGACACACTCGTTTACCAATCATATCAGTAACAGCTGTTCGCATGGCTGATAACTCCTTTGGTGACCTGCGTCGAACCGGGACTTTGAAAGGCTTTGCATTGCCGGTGGGTATACAGTGTCGAGTCTTCACACGTGCACCTTGGGACAGATCAAATTTGAACAAACTTGCATACTGTTTCTTAAGTTGTTCGATGCAGTGTGCTCGACACTCAGGTGACGGATCCGGCATTTGAACCTGTTGAGATGAACACCACCCCAAGACCGGAATCAAAGGAGCTGTATGCGTGATACAAACAGCAACAAGCTTCTCTGGACGTAAAGGAACAGACTGCAAAGACACAGACTCCAAGCGTAATACAGGAGGAGAGAGTGAAAAATCACATGTACCTTTCGACTGCTTTAACCAATCACATCCCAGAATGATGTCAAAGACCTGGGAAGGGACAACCCTAAGAGACCCAGAGGGAAACTTACAGTTGGCACCCATAACCAGCGTAGTCAAAGTGGTGTACTGTGATACTGCACGAGACTGCCCATTACCATATAAAATGTGCAAGACCTTATCTGCACGTCTTAAGGGTAATGAGCACCGATGCGCTAGAGAAGCAGTTATGGAAGACATACTGGATCCTGTATCCACAAGCACTGTGACTGAAAGATCATTCACCCGTGCAGAAAATGTGAAAACTGGATGATCTGGTGGAACTTGCAAACCTTGATATGCATAGCGGAAAAAACATGGAGGTGAAGTCTCCATCGCACGGGATCCCTCCGTCGCCCGTACGATTACTCGTTTTCCGCAACAGATCCACCTGCAAGAGAGGCTTCGTCATCTGAAAGCTCATCATTAGCCATAATGGCCGCCACAGGCACACCATCCGGAACATATGGTCGCCAGCCTGGATGTGGTGGACGCCAATCAGGATACACATCGCATGCCCGCCAAGTATGTCCAGGTGCCCAACAGGCCCAACAATGAACTTGATTGGGTCGACCTGCATTGTTCCGATTCCTCCTGTCACGAATCCGTGGATTTTGACCACCACGGGCAGGAACTGGAGCAAGTGCAGGACGATTTCGTGGAGGTGGTCCACGGGGTGGGCCCCGAGGTCGACCACGAAAGGCTTGTCGTGCGGGCACATATGCAGCAGCGTCAACCTCCATTGGATCAGCACGTGAATAGGAGGAGCAGGTAACCCAAGGGGAACACGGCCCTCACCAGGCACCAACTCAAATCGTTGAGCTAGTGCAAAAGCTTCCTCCAATGTGGTAGGACGAAGAGCCCGAATGAATCGAACAAGTTCGGGTCGCATAGTTGGCCATAACATACCGAGCTTAATGGGCTCAGGCATGTTAGGATATGCACGCCGAACTAAATCCCCGAACCTAATACTGAACCGCATAACAGACTCACCAGGATGTTGTCGTATCGCATGCAGTTGTTGGAAAGCATCATCTGAATCCTCAACTTTGCCAAACGTACGTTTGAGGCATTCCGTCAACCGATTACTATTGGCTTGAATCTCCGCAGCCAATCCATTATACCACTTGAGCGCAGGGCCTTCCAAACATGTAGGGAATTCTCTGAGAGCACGGCCTCATCCCAACCATGGTAACGAACAATAACTTGGAAATGATCAAACCAGTGGTATACATCATCTCCTGGATCACCACAAAAAGATCGGGGTCGAACCCTCGGATTTGTGGCCTGTGAAGAAGACGAAGGAGTACTAGAAGCAGATCCCCCGGCAGAGGCTCAGGCGGGGAAGAGGAGGACGAACCCTCAACAAAGCGCTCCAACAACTTTGTTTGTGCATCAATAGCAGTAGCAATAATGCTAAACGCCGTCTCCATATTCATCGTCATGAAAACACGAAAAGGAAAAGGCGGAGAAAGGAATACCCAACTTCTCCACCAATGATGGCCCAACTCACACGGATCCAGGACCATCAGATCCATCACCATCTACACAACCGCAGAGGGGGATAATGTAAGATACTGTATATTATAACGTAATGTATACGTGTGTATATACACACATGCATAGTGACACATGGGTGGTGATCTGGCTGCCATGTGTCAGCGCCACGTGTCGCATGTGTGCCACGTGGCAGGAGGTCTCCTGTATATAAGCAGGGTTTTTGTAGCTTAATGGATCTGACATTTTAATATATATCGGCTCTTTCAGAGGATGATTAACTGAATATTAATTTAGATCACCCTTTTTATTATTTATAAATACCTTATAAGTAAATCTCATAATCAATTTCAATTTAAAATGGGTGTTACATGTTAAATTATATATAAAAAACTCTCATTATAAAGAGTTATAATTACATTTTTATACATATATTAATTCATGTTTACTTAGTATAATTTTCAGAATATGAATGTTTGTATATGAATATTAAATTAAATATTATTAAAATGTATAATGCCATTTTAAGTGAATATATATAATTTCAACTATCAAATATATGTTTAGAAATATATGTTGAAAGACAAACTTCTCATATAGGATATTATTAAAATATTTTAGTTTTTCTTTATTATTATTTTTGCATAAACTTTAAAGTTGATATAAATTTAATTAAGACATATCCTTATAATAAAAGTTAAGAAAAATAATTTACATTCAACATGATATCATATATAAAATTATGTAAATGTTATTTATAATTTTAATTTTTTATTTGAGATTATTTTTGAAAATTTTCTTAAAGTATAATCATGAAAAAAAAATATATATATATAATTATACAATTTTTTAGGTACAGAAATCATGAATTTTGAAATTACACAATACTTATATATTATATATATTAAATGATTTATTTTGATGTGATAAAAATTAATGCATAAAGAATAAAGTCATTAATAATAATATAGATAAAAATGAAAAAGTTATTGAGAAAAAAGAAAGTCATTTCTTAAGAGTAATGTATTTTATTATCTTTTCGTAATATAAATGTTAATAAAAAGTTTGTAACATAAATTATTCACAAGCTTTTAAAATTTTAACAATAACAAAAAAATTTAAAAGTTTACAATTAATTAAAAATGTATTTTTCAACAATCAACTATATATATTTTTTAATCACAATTACATAAGTAGAGAAATAAATAAACGATTGAGCTATTTATTTAAATTGGTTCTTCTTTTATTTCATAACTATTAGTATTTTGTAATATTTTATAATATTATTTAAGTAAATTTATGACTTAAATATAATTTATATGATACAATATAAAATATATTACATCATCAAATTTTATGAATCATAATAACATTCAACATTTATAAACCATTAATTAATTAATTTTTTAAAAAGAAATATCCAATGATTAAGAATTCATCTCACTAAATCCCTAATTAGCCAAAGATTAAATCTTGTCAATTACTTAGTAATTTAATTTTAAATTTTCTTTTCATAACTATTATTCCTAAGAATAATTAAGAATTTACATCTTAACAATTAATTTTTCATCGATGTATGACATATTGTTAATTTTATGTCTCACATGTATTTTGATATAAAATATTGAAAGAATTATATACTCATATAAATATATATTACATTATTTATATATACATATATAATATAATTAAGATATTTAACTATTTAATAATTAAACAAAGTTTTAGTTTGAAGGTTAGGATGCACTATTAAACTATATATAAATAAAAAACAATACTAGATATTTTATTCTTTTTATAATTAGCATATCTTAAATGAAGAATAATATTCAAATAAGATTTATATGATACATTTTGAAATATATACTATATCATAATATGTATTCTAGGATTTTTTTTAAAAATCACTTATTAATGAATTATAATAAGAATATATTCTTAACTTTAAATAGCTTGAAGCTCCATATTTCAGCTATATGTATTTAAATATTGAAGTATTATTATTATCTTAATTTCATATGATTAAAAAACTTATGTATATATCATATATTTACATTTGTTTGTCATGGTTGCAAGGGTTTGGTGGTGTTTTATAAGGCTAACGAAGGTGGTCGTTTTGCCAAAATCATGTTAATGTGTGCATTAAGCAATGAGGGAGAATATATATCAGCGGCTTTCAAAGGTTAACCTCAAGCTGAATGCTACTGCGTCTAAACTTAACAAAACATAAAATAGCTAGTTCATTTTAACACACACATTTAATATTTGAAAATTAAATAAATATTTGAATATACATATCTATACACACGTGTCAAATTAAATTAACATCATATCCTTAAGATATAATAGGCCTTCACACCTATTAAGTAATGTAAAATATTAATTATTTATTAAAAATATTTTAATTTCATATTATTAAAATTTATTAAACAAAATTTAATTATTATAATACATTTAACCATTGACATATTTTAAAAATAGACTTCATTAATGATCCTCTTACATTAAATATATAATTTTTTTAATAAAGCTTAAACCATCTAATTAATACATTATTTAGAATAAATTACATTATATTTCTTTTGTCCAACACGTAGGGATTATAATAATTAAATTTATGTTAAGATTGATGTTTGATTTATATCATGATTTAAATCACTAAATAAATTACAACGGTTTAGATTAATAAATATTAAATTAATTTATATAATATTTTAATGATTTTAAATTAAATATATATAAATTTTAATCTTATATTTTTTAATTTTATGAATACCTTTTTAATTTATTTATAATATAAATTATTAAAATATATATTTTATATTAAAAATTAAAGTTTACTCTTTATTAATAATAAAAACCATGATCTAATTCAAAAAGTTAATCTATGGACTTATGTAAATAAAAATTTATCTTAAATAAGTTTTATTTTAATTAATTTATATTTATGAGAGTAAAAACTTAAAATTGTAATATTAATGTTAAAACTATTTAGTTTTGACTTTTATATTTAATTAATTAATTTTTTAAAAATGTTATTGTTTGATTAAGGGTATTTTTCTTTGAGTGCACAAATGTAACTTTTTAAATTTCAAAGATAATAAGAGGCTTTAATTTAATTTACCATAATAACAAAATTGCATGTATATACACATACATAGTTTTTAATATGTAGAATGTGTTTAAGTTGAGTTTTAAGTTGTTTCCATATAATAATATTTTAATAAGGAATATTACGTATTCTTTAAGGAATCTATATATTATTTGTAGCTTATATTAACTATGGTTTTTAAAGAAAAAGACAAAATTGAATAGATTATATATTACAAAACAGATTATATTAATGTACTAATAATAACAATTCATCATCAATAAATTCATTATAGAATTTCATAATAATTTCAAAATTTAAATGTAAGTTTATAAATTTGACGAGGAAACGAAGAATCCCACTGCAAAAGTTTATAAAACGCTTACATTTTAATTTTAGAATTATTAATGTGTTTTTTTAATATATATATATATATTTTAAAATATATAAATAAAAAACATATAATCATATTTAAATAGAAAGATATAACGTCTTTGTAAGTTTGATAAATATATTAATATATTTACTAATGTACGTTACATCTGAAGTGTTAAAGGTGAATATATAAAGTGTCTAGTTCGACTTCTGTATCATTTTAAAACTGATTAAATCTTGACCTAATTTGTTTAGGGTTCTTGAAGCTGGCTATGGCAGACGAGCGCGATTCAGTGCAGCACGACGATCTTCCGCAGGAGCTGAACTCCTTCTCTGCGCCAAGTGAGGTAACCGATCACAGTACATTAGAAGCATTAGAAGGCCAGGAGAGCAAATTCATACAAACGATGAGCACGATGAAGCGATGGATCAGAGTGTAGCAAAACAGGGCCAGGAGGAAGATCGTGAGCATGAAATTAATGAATCTGCAGCTCTTGAATGCCTGCGGAGATGGAGAAATTTGTTAAAATCATTCATCACAGATCAAATGAAACAGGTGCAGAGTCCACAATATACCTTGTTGGAACAGCCCACGTTTCCAAGGTCGGGATTTGTTATATGTTTACAATACCACACACACACACAACACACACACACACACACACACACACACACACACACACACACATAGGGTGTCTGTGTATGTATCATATACGATGTATATACCAGGCGTATGTTGTATATATACACTTATTGCTTGCTTATATACACACCGCGCGATATATACGAGTATCTATGCATATGCATACACACGTTTCAATTTGCATATGTATGGGTTGTGTGTGCGTGTGTACTATTACAGACACATGATATATACACGTTTCAAAGGTGGCATATATACATATATAAGATGTTTGTGTACGTACTACAGACACCACATATACGAGTAATATCTGACTACGTTGTTCACATAATACGAGTATATATGTGTACCTAGACACGTTGAAAGGTGGGATATGCTATACACACACACATATATATCGCACACAGACCATATACACGAGTTAGCATCTATATACACATGTGTGCATACTTATGGATATGCCACATATATTTGTATACATGTATATACGGTGCGTGTATATGGCTATATGCACATACATATGTATATACCTCCACAGGTTTCAAAGGTGGAAATATGATATATTTATGCAGATTCTTATGGTGTTTGTGTAACTCAAACGTATACAGACATAACCTGCATATGCACATATACATCTACAAACGTGTGCGTGAAAACTGGCTATTTTTTATACAGGAATCTTGCGAGCATGTTGAGGCAGCAATTCGCTTTATCAAACCAAAGGTTTGCAATATCAAAGCTTTGTTAGTTATAGGTTCCGTTCTGATGGATTTGTAATTACACAGGCTGTTTTCCTTGAGTTGTGTAGGATCGACGTCTTATGGTCGCTGAGCCTAAGAAGCTAGAGGTAAACTTATAGTGTATATAGTGTCTATTTGTGTATAAACACCCACCCTCAATGCCGTATTTTTGGTAATTCCCAGTCATTTGCGTGTTGATTATTTTCTTATATTTCATGACTCTACTTAGGTTCCTTCAATGAAAGAAATGTTGGAGTCATGGAGAAATAAGAAGTGAATGCCTTTGGAATATGCTACTCGTATTTTCTTGCAAAGGTGAGTGATATGTTAAGTTTAGTGATATGCCATGTTTGTGTGTGTGGCATGTATGACACATGCGGAGAGAGAGAGAGAGAGAGAGAGAGAGAGAGAGGTGTACTT
Source organism: Selaginella tamariscina (assembly GCA_003024785.1). NCBI lineage: Eukaryota > Viridiplantae > Streptophyta > Lycopodiopsida > Selaginellales > Selaginellaceae > Selaginella > Selaginella tamariscina. Next base: position 103,129 of record PUQB01000496.1, read on the forward strand.
GTGTATGTATGTATGCAATGTGAAATGAAAGCTTACTGATATTATCTCAGGTTGCTGAGAAGCTAGACGTTTTACCAGGAGCAGAATTCAGGAAGGCTTTTGAGGAAGGCGTAGCATGTGATGCTGCTATTATTTTTGGAGATCGGCCTGTTCACGTAAGTATGTATATTTGATACTTGTGTATCAGTACGCAAGCATATACAGACACATGCGCACGCGCGTCTATTCATTGGTATATGACATTTCAGTCACATCACAGTTGCTTGCATTAAGTACCTATATACGCAGACATCACTGTAGAAAGGTTTTGAGCATGCTTTGTTATGTAGATTACATTACAAAGGACTTGGTCGAGACTGACATACTGGAGCAGAATGAAGCTCGCCTTCCATATGCTATCGAACATATTCGTCTTGCCTTCTGTGGAAGAGCTCAACAAAATGGTATGTTGTGCATCTCTCTCTCTCTCTGCGTCTCACTATTTTATTTTGCATCAGTTGGCTGAGATGTCAGACACGGATATGTTGACAATACTTATTCAGGAATACAGCAAACATTTCCCAACGCTAATAGACACTCTCTTAACGGAAAGAGATTTGTAAGATTATTCTCTATTTTAATGAGAGAGAGAGAGAGAGAGAGAGAGAGAGAGAGAGAGAGATGCTATTGTATTTATATTAAACACCGGAACAGGTTCATGACATACGTGTTGCGAGACCTTGTGGGGAAATATCCATCTATAGTCGCTGTGGTTGGCAAAGGTCACGTCTCGGGTATCGTGTCAAGCTGGGATAAACCGATTGAGGTGATTGTTTCATATTTATTACAGATATTATAATTATATTTTTTATAAGCATAACTAATGTTAATGGTGTTTTTGCAGATAAACTCGTTGCTTGAGATTCCGGAAAAGAAACATTGGAAGATAAAATGGAAAATGCTAGCCACTCTCGGTGTGGCACTTGGCATAGGAGTGTACCTCGGACATCGTCACCGTTAATCTTAATTATTAAAATACTCTTTAAATTAATCTGATTTACAAATTTGTAATAAATCTAATTGATATATTTACCTGGAATAAATAATAAAACTACCAACAGTTAAAGTTTAATTACTTGTACAAAAATAAAACAAATCATATGGTTAGTTAAGGATCTAAAATTGAGTTTGAAATTACTTCATGTAAATATAAGTTAATGTTTTCTAAATTAGTTGTGATTCTTTTAAATTATTATTAATATATATTTAATTTTATTATAATCAAATAAATAAAAGAGATAATAATAAATTAAGGCAACGGAAAAAAATAAATATATTAAAAAATATATTAAATCAAATATCTTGGTATTAATAATACTTTTAAGTTTAAAGTATAAGATAAAAAATCATACTAAAAAAAAATTAAATCAAGTCATAAGCGATAAATTCATCAGGTGTCTATAATAATTCCAAATGTTTAAAATGTAAGTATATAAATTATAATCTACATTTTGAGTGAGACTTATGGTTTGAAGATGAAAAATCTCACTGTAATTTAATATAAAATTTTTAATATATTAATACAAATATAATGTTCAATTCAAATATATTTAAAATTATACACAATGTGTAATGTGTGTTTATGCATGTAATACTACTAATATAATATAACACTGAATATAATATATAAATAAAAACTATATAATATAGTTTATAAAATGGGTTTAGTTAGAGATGTATGTGTATCTACGATTCTCACACACACATAGACAATGTGTAATGTGTGTTTATGCATGTAATCTACTTAGGGAAAATTACATTTATAAGTGTTAAATGTCAAAAATTATCATAGCAAAAAATGAAATATTTTCTTAAAATAATTATATTATATTATGAATATATGTTTAAAGGTTGTATTTTGGATCTGAATATAATAAAATGTAAATTAATTATAAATTTTAATTTATAAGGTGACTATGTATTTCCTGTAGTTACCTTACGTATTGATTTTTTTAAAAATGTTTTTTAATTTTTAATTTTAAAATTTATGAAATTTTAAATTGAAATTTAAAAGGTATATATGTAAATATAAAACTTCTAGGGATATATATGTAATATGATAAATTTTAAGGGTATAAATGTAATTTTCTTAATAATAAAGGCCATATAACACCATATATATATATATATATACATATACATTTATGAGTATGCATGTGTGGGTGAAACTTTGTGTTCTTAATAATTAAATCTTATTTTTCATATCAAATTTTAAATATAAAGTGCTATCATTTCATAAATTTCAAATTTGAAAGCAATAGTTTATAAATTTATTACACACATTAGATTTTATATGTATTAATATATCATATTTTTCCATATTATTTAGATAAAAATGCTATACAGTTTAATGCAACTTGTATAATTAACATTCATTACACATAAATACACATGGGTGGTGTATTGTAGAAGTCTGTTAATATACACATTCAAAATTTCATCACATTGTCAACTTATAAAAGTGGTATTTTAAATTTTCTATAAAATACATAATATGAAACAATAATTTATTAAAAAAATCAATAATTATTTATTAATCATAATATAAGAACATATAAATTTCTTTATGTTTTAACTATACCAGAACTAATTTTATAATCTTTACACTAAAACGTTATGACATTGTAGTATCAATTGTATGTATTGATTTGGAGATTAATTTAAATACATATTTGTATATACATCTATACATTATACATTATGAACATTATATACATTATGAACGCACTTAAATACTAGACATAACACGTATATATCTACAGTGTCCAGAAATGCATACTTATATAAATAGAACAACGTGAATCATCTATATATGTATCCATGTACATGCACGCGCACACATACGTGTTTGTGGACATGATAGTCTATGGTACTGTCAAACTCAATATAGCTCTTACACAGTTATGCATACGTGTCCTTATGTAGCATGTTTCGAGATGTACATCCTGTCTCATATACTGTATTTGCACGTACTATATAGAGCTATGTATGTACATCGTATTACGGGTATGGATAATCTGCGTTTCCGTATGAACCAATAAATACAAGAGGCTACTGATAAATAAATGTTTCATATACTCTATATACGATGAATATTATATTGTGTGTGCGTGTGCACGTGCGTGTGTGTGAGAGAGTGTTTATTACAACATAACTGTATACTTTATATATATAACTGTAAACTATGACTATGAGGCGTGTACTTAAAGCGTAATGTTCGTAATACATATAGAAACTTTGACACGCAATTCCATGTGCACAAAGCACATTGTTGTTGTGTACAGATAAGGCCACCATATAAAACCCAAACATATAGAATCCAATTATAGTGATGACTTTGGGATCGTAATGTTCCTCTATCATTTATTCCCACCTACTTTACACCCATCATATGTGTGTGTCGTGTGCGTGTGCTCGTGTTTTCTTATCACGTCACAATGACGTCACTGCTTCTCGGTGTGTGTAGGAAATTCCACACGCGCACATACACATGGTGGTGTGCAATGATAACAGTTAGAAAAGATGGGGCTTGACAAAATGCAGGTCAATACGAGTATGTGGTGCGTGTGTGTATGTGTGTCCGTGCGTGCGCGTGTTTCCGTATAAAGCATGGAAAGAACTTACAGGACAAGCGAATCAGTTGGTACCACGACGGATATCGAAGTAAGTTATAATACTGCATATACACGAAAAGAATCCAAAGCATATAAACTCATATTACTTAAGACTAAACACTAGTTAATTACCACTAACCCTGTGCTACAAATGCAGCAAGAACTCCTATCCTGGATGCCACCTCCGGAGAGATCCTCACCTTGCTCCTACTCCTCGGGTGTTCCGAGAACCCGGTAAGATCGAAACACAGGCTCTCGGTTACGTCGTTTAAGCTCCATCCTGCTTCCCTCATGCAAGCAGACATGTAGTCCAGCTTGTGTGCAAGCCCTCGAGAACGCTCTCTCTATCACCGGCCCTCCGTACGGACGTGCCCGAGTTCCGTACCGCCTCGTCCGAGTCCACAATCTCGGCTATGTCCTTCTCGTTCCACCCTGCATTCCGAAGCTTGGTTACGATGTCCTGCACGGCCTCTTGTACTGTTCGTTGCACATCGGTGGCATCGTCCTCGTAGAACTCCCTCCTGTCTACGGTTCATTGTGTGCGACCTCTCCACCAGGTCGCTCCAGAACTCGATCCTCCGTATACGTGGAGTGCTCTCTCCCTCGCATGAAGATCCATCCGAGCTGCGTGACCAGTTCAATACGCTTCTATACGACACGCTGGAGGACCTCCTCTCAATAGCGAGGGCGTCTAGGCTTCTTCCCCACGAGTTTGTCGACTCTTCCTTGCTGCTGCACCTCGCAATCATCTGTTTCACGCCGCCGCTGAACCTGCACGACTCGTGTACGGACACTGGCTCCGGATAATACGACGTTCCCGAGTAGATGCTGTTCGTGAGGAACAACCTCAGGCAGCTCTTGCTGAAGAGCTCGGACAACTCCCTGGCACAGTAGTAAGCCTCTGATCTCTCCACAAACAGGATCGGGTTACCTGCTCGGACGGGAAATGCTGGCACGTAGCAGCTCCCGAAAACGGAATGAGCACCGGCACTTTCCGGAGCTCAGCTCGGGCAAGCCGGACGGCCGCCTCCGGGTCCGAGGGACGTGGGCCCCACCCACGCCACCAGAAGAGTCCGAGCTCCGTGTCCGAGCAGATGCCCGACTTGGGCATCGACACACGGAGACGGAGCTTCTGTGTGCCGAGGTGGGATCTCCAGTCGGGAAACCCAGGACCGAGCGGTAATCCCTGCTGGAGAATTCCCCGGAGGTCCGGTGGGAATGTGAACTGGAACGTAGCCTGCACTCTCTCCAGCTCTTCATCCGTCAGTCCCGGATCGATCCTCACACCGTAGCTCTTAAGCTGCTCTATCACTCCACTGCCGTATCCGGTGAAAGAAAACGAGACCTTCCTCGGAGAGAATGCTGCCGGTGTCGAATTTGCACGCTCGGACAGCCTCTTCAGACCCGCCAAATGCGCCCTCGTGCTGACCATCAACTTGGAGTCCGAACTCTCCTCCATTCTACTAAACCTTCATTCTTGCACCTGAGCCTTTGTCGAAAGGTATGTATATATCAAAAACTGCATATAAAAGCAAATGCCATATGGAAAACTACTTAATGTATTAAAAAAGAAAAGAAAACGCACCCAAATGCTCACCTTGATTGCAGATTAGCATCTCAGTGGTCCAATGTGTTTCTCCTGAAACAGACCGAGGTTTAAGGGCAAAAGGGTAAAGGAAAAACCGTGCTTAAGGGCAAAGGGGAAAAGGGTAAAAAAGAAATGCTCTTGGTTGGTGGGACATTAATTAGCATTAAAACGGAAAGGGCTAGTTACTAGAGGTGGTGGCCGTTTGGATTTCAAAGTCCCATCAAAAGGGTAAAAGGGTGTGTTGTCCATGCTGCCACTACTTTCTAAAAGTAAACTATCATTATCTGCGAATGATACTTGTAACAGCTTATGTAACTTACTCTTTTTGATCTTTCATAGCCATTAATTTAACTGTTACTAGCCTAGATAACCACTTCTATTATTTAGCTATATATACCACAAAGATTTCTACACACACACACACACACACACATATATAATATTTATGTACAGGGATATATGACATCATACAAACATTTATATACACATTCCCACATATTCATTGAGTTTGAACTACGTATACTTGTATGTTTGTATACTTTCGGGTACGTGCAGGGATATAGTATAATTCATCGTATCTAGCTACTTTTTATTAGTTTATATAGTTCTACTTAAACTAATCATAGTTTACCTTATATATATATATACATAATTATTAGTTTACCTTACATGTGTACGTTCAATACCGATCACTTGCACTCTTCCTCTTGTACAAAACATGCATGCTATGTATGTATATGTAGTGCTTAAGGTCTCTACACGCAACACACACACACACACACGCATATATAAAGACACCTGCATACATAAAGAAGTTAAGAAGTGCCAACCAAGCTATGTATGTATATGTATGTCCTATATTAACACTTCACAGAATATGTACACACACAAATTTCTATAGTAAACATGTAAAACGATATATATAATATATATATATATTATCATGCGTGTGTATACGTGTGTCTATATATAAGTAAAGCTATGCACTATTGTATTAGCGTCACTTTAAATAGCTTCACATAGCCCAATATACCACAATCCCTTAGAAAACGGGAGACACCCCGAAAATGAAAGGCTATTTGTCCTGTCCACACACGCACAACATACACACATACACATTATGGTGTGTGTGTCTATATATAGACATGGACACATACATACATGTGTGTATATGTATATAGAGTAAAGTCATCAACGTGAATTGTGCACATGGAATATCGTGTCAATCTTCTAAATGCATTGTTTAAGGCAAAAGTGCAGTATATTATGCTATATAAATACAGCTTTTAGTATTTTAGCTTGCGTCAAACCATGTATTTTATTAAATTAAGTTTGACAGGAGAGTTGTTTTTCATAAAATACTATATAAATATTTCTTTTTTTATAATATATATATTTCACATATATAATATATGTATGCATGTATATGGATAATAAACGTACAGGTATATATCATGTCTCTATGGTACACGATGAATACATCCGTATGAAACAACAGATACAGCATGACACAGACACATGTCAAATCGTAATTATTTATATTTGTTAAAGTCATATATCGTGTGTGTGTGTGTGTAATGTATATATATGATCAACACATATGGCGTTATATTAGTGCTTTACAAATCCAGGGGATAGACAGTGAAAGAAACTGAAAATGAAAGATTAACTTGCCCTGCATGCATATATACAACTAAAGACGCAGATGTATATATAAACATACACGTAAACGTGCTTATATGTACATATGTATATTTGAAGTGATCACACATGTATAATGCATGGAATACTTGTCAAATCTATACATAAAGACAAGTACAAAATATACATATAGAAATATATATGTATTATATATAGTCTCTAGTTTCTGTGTCAAACCAGGTAGTCAGTGGATTAAATTATAGCTTGAGATGTTTGACACGCAATAGTAGTTTATAAGTATCAGACATTCCAATTCCAACAAACCCAGAGTTTCTGGTTTATATCTCTGTGTACATGTTATATATATATATATATATATAGTGTGCGTGCTGTCACAAACAGCGTGCAGCACGCTTTAGTCAAATGCAGTGTGCCAGAAATTATTAAACTTTACATAGATTAAGTTAACTACTTAAAGAATTAGCATCACTGATGTGTGTGTGTGTGTGTGTGTGTGTACGAATCTAAGCGCATAAACAAGTAACTTATTTTATGCTCATGTATTAAGACAATTGTTATTTTCCGAATAAAAATACATGGAGTTTAACCCACGTAATTAAACTGAATGAGGTATATTCTGCTTACCTTCAAGAACCTATTTGCTCTATGTGTTCATTTATCACTGCAGGGCACGTGTCCTCTTTCCACAGTTCTAATCTCCCATTTGGCACAAAGCGTAATACATAATTCCCATCTACACATCATATTTATTAAAGATATACTATTATATAGTTTATTATATGTTGGAAACGTTACCATCGTTAACACTCCCGTATAACCAGCAGAGAACCTATCAGCAAATGCCAGAACAACACCTTTCTGTGAGGATACACATCTTAATCAGACTCACTTGATACATACGTGTCCATGTGTATAAGATACTATCACTAAAATGGCCAACTCATGCTACGTCTGTAATGTTACTCTCTCTCTCTCTCTCTCTTCTCTCTCTCTCTCTATATATATATATATATATATAATACGCACATTTAACCATAAGCTTACCTCCCAGTACTGCTTTTGTTTCATTAGACGAGCAACCTGTGTTGCCATCATATCAGAACGTAAAAGCCTACCATTGTCATCCCTACAACATAATCCAGCTTTCCGTTTAAACCTCTGATATAAATTTGTATTATGTGTATACATGTATATTTGTGCATATATATATATACATCTGAATGAATGTAAAAGCAATAGCCACCTGAATCCGCAAACAATTCTCGGAACTCCAACTAAATACGATTGTATCTGCACACAACCGCAAAGTATACATGTCAGTATAATATAACGAATTATTACTTAATTAAATATGTACATACGAATATGAATATGTGTGTACATATGTTCCCTGTGTGTATCTGTATGTAATTACCCAAAACTTCAGGAGCTTATCCCTCTCAAATCTCTCCATGGTTCGCCTGTCCAACTGTGAACCACCATCTTATGTTAAAAAAAAAAGATATAACAAAAGAATACTAAACTACGCCAGTACATTAACTATATCAAATTAAATAGTTGAATATAATTACTTTCAAATACAAACCTCACGAGTAGTCTTAAGCTCGGTGTATCTCTTACCACCATCGGAACCAATGTCGTAACAATCTATTTCTGCACCCATGATAATCCTATGTGGCCCGAGCTTCGTACGGACCACCGTACAAAATTCCACGTTGGCATCCACGACTACTGGGATGCCCCGTTTCCCGACATCTCGTACAAATCTCTTTCAGAATTTTCTGTTGCAACTTCTTCATATTTATACCCCATAACACCTGCAACATATATATAAACTTTTAAAATCATGTGCGTATGTATGTACATTATCACACATTTCGAATAATGCCAATGATGGCCAAAACACACACACACACACACGATTATCATATCAAGGTACACATGCATATATAATACCTCTGAATTTGTATACGCACGCGCACACACATACACACGCACGCGCGCGAGCACAGACACACACTACGAAGTACTTACTGTCGTTGTTGGAACTCAGTTGGAGGAGGTTCAGGAAGCTTACGAACATCCAAATAAACAGTTCCAGAGCGTTTGTATACTCCCATTTCCCATGGATCACGTCTATTATATGCAGTCCCCAATATTTTTGTTCATATTGTTTCGGAAACTCTGTTACAACAAATGGTCTTAATTCATTGATAAACTAATATACATGTACAGCATGTATATAAGAGGTACATAAATTAATATATATGTATAGCATGTATATAAGAGATACATAAACACAGGGAATATACTTACTACGATTTCAAAAGAAGGCAGGATTATTGAATTAATTTATGTATAGCATGTATATAAGAGATACGTATATACTTACTACGAAATGTATGTCTTTCAATGAAGTCAGGTTTTTTGACGGCATGTGCGATCGTATACACGCTAGCAAATCACCAAAATGCTCTTGATTCCAAGTCTGTTGCTAATAACATTAGAGTCCAACTAAATGCATATACATAGCATAATGTGTGTGTACACACACACCTTCTCTCTTGTCAATGAAGCTGTCAAAACCTTCATTCAAATCCGCTTCAAAATTCGAAAGTACTCTCCTTCGAAACTTTCTCTGTGATGTAAATACTATAGTATACTATACAATACTTATAATATAATGACTCACCAGACACCTTTCATCGTAGTGAACATTTCCATCAGCTGTCCGACTGTAACAGCAAACCTGCCTGGGCTGCTCAAAGCCAAATGTGCTGTTAATTAAGCTACGTAAGTGGTATTTATACACACATGCACACGCAGGTATTTATATGCATATGTTAACATGTGTGTATTACCTCTTGAAAATCTGGACAAGAAATTCGTAAAGTTTCATCCTGGTGACCAGAAAGACCAAGTTTCATATCGGCAACGAGCATGTCGCTCCTATAGCTGTTGTTATGGCCTTGTAAGAAACCAGCCCCATTATTTCCTCGAAAATTACGCCTAATATCATCATTTCGCAGTTCGGGTAATCCTAGTAACGCCAAAAGCAGACTTACTACAAATACGTGTGTGCAGGTGAATGTGTGTGTGAAGCATATTAGAACATACAAGATACGTTAAAATAGAATTTTCCTTTCTCTCTCTCTCACACACACACAGTTCATGTATAGTCTTACTGGGTATGGGAAACGGGCTCTGTGGAGTAGTCCGCATATAGTCCTCATTATCGGCGCCAAAAAGATCATTCTCCAAGTCATCACCAGGAGCTTCTTGAGCACCACCTCCTTCATCACTGCTCTCTTCTTCACTACCACTACTACTGGCTCCGCTGCTGCTCCCTCCACTGCCCACAGCATTCTGTACTTCATCAAATCCCCCCATCTGTGTATGTGCGTGAATATATGTATGTGTCTGAATTCATATAAACAAACACACACACACACACAACAACACACACACACACATGTATGATAATATTGTACCCGATTCCCAATAAGATAAAGGCACAGTCGATATATTGTATTACAATAATACAATCTCTCTCTCTATCTCTATCTATATTTTATTATATGTGTGTGTGTGTGTGTCTGTGTTTGGTTTAAAATAGAACTTGATAAATATCTAGATATGTAAATATTATATGAATATATGTGTATATATGTCCTATATGTTCAAATTTATTTCAAACCCCACATACATTGTATACGTGTGTCTTTGCGTACCTGAATGTCTTCGGGAGCACCGGGAGACTCGTAACCATCCGATCCTTGCGCATCATCGTCGCCTTGCAAATCCGCCATTCGATTGCAGGGAAGAACCCTAGCACAATCGACTCGAGAACCCTAGTCACAGAATGTACCGTAAACCCTATTTCCCCTGTTTTAGGGCGATATTTTTTAAATTTTAAGTTATTATTTATTAAAACCTTAAAGTTAACAAATATAATGAATTTATTTTATCGACTAAGTATATTTAAAACTTTATCGGACGTTTAAATTGGAGTAACTCACGCCTGAAATGTGTTATATAGCCCAATGTCTCTCTCTCTCTTCTCTCTCTCTCTTCTCTCTCTCTCTCTATATATATATATATATATATTATTTTACTTATATGTTAAGTACATTCAAATACCCTACATAATATCTGTTAATAGAAGGCAAATTTACCCTAGAAATTTCCAAGTTTTAGAAATTGCATTATATATATATATATATATATCATTAAAATCTTAATTATTATAATTAATTTTTTATTTTATAAACTTCATAATATTTTAATACATTTCAAATATTAGTCAATCTAATAAAATAATGAAATATTTTTTGTTATTATTTCATTGGAAATTGAATTGAAAATTAATTAAATCGAATTTATAAATAACAATAATATATTGTAATATATATATGTGTGTATGTGACGTCAAGTCCTAAACAGGAGAGCATAACATAAGTGGAGGGTTGGTGGGAATCGACCTGGAGAGCTTTGATTCCCGCCACAGCACCCCTTTGAACATCTCTCTGACTCTTGCAAGCACTAAGAAGCACTGTCCACGCGAACGAATCAGCCTCAAAGGGCATATTCTCAAGCACCTCTTCCGCAGCTCTGAGCTCCCCAGCACGCCCAGCAAGTCTATAACACACAGAAAATGTGCATACTTCGGTTCTATATCGAAATCTCCCTGCATCACTATAAACTTCTGGATCCCATTGCGAAGCATTCCCCTGTGACTACAAGCAAAGAGAATGCTGTTAAACAGCATCGGATCTGGCTGTACACCATCCAGGCCCATCTCTCTAAACAGATACAGCGCCTCGTGTGTACGCCCGTTGCGTGCGTATGCAGCCACAAGGGAGTTCCAAGCAACGTTATTCTTCACCGCGATCTCCATGAAGCTTTCTTGTGCTTTGGTGAGGTCTCCCAGTCTTCCATACATTACAACAAGTGCAGTTCCTACCCAGGTGTCTGTTTCGAGCCCTGCATCCAGTACAACACAGTGCAGCTTCTGGGTCAAGTGTCCGTCACAAACACTCAGTAAGCTCACTATTGTAACGTTGTTTGGTCTTACACCGTCGAGATCCATCTCCTTGAGCATCCTGTACCCTTCTTCGGTACGTGCGTACCCTGCAATGACTGTGTTCCAGCTTACAATCTCCCTCTCATGTAACCCATTGAAGACTCTACGTGCCGAATCCAAATCCTCCATCTGGACATATCCCGAGATAAGAGCGTTCCCAGATGCCGAGTCTCTCTCCGGCAGCCTCTGAAACAAGTCCTCTGCTTTCTCCAGTAGACCATTCTCTGTATATGCACTCAGCATTGCGTTCCAGGACACCACATTCCTGTAAGACATGTGCTCAAAGACAGCCTCTGCAAGCTCCACACTTCCACATCTCCCATACATACTCACCAGAGCCGTCTCTGTGTATACGTTGGATTCCACCAGTTGCATCTCGTGGTGAACTTCTTTACCAAGTAGAAGGTTTGGAACAGCCCCACAAGCGTCCAGTACACTTACGTACGTGAAGATATCAACGTCTATTCCCTCCATGTCCAGCATTGCAAAGAGTTGAATGGCCTTGTGGCTTTCCCCATTCTGTGTGTATCCAGCAAGCATTGCGTTCCACGAAAGAAGATTAAACTGTGGCATTTGGTTGAAGAGTCTTCTAGCGCAACCTGTCTTCCCGCTTCTCATATATGCAGTGATCATTGAGTTCCATGAAACCGTGCTCCGATCCGGCATGTTCTCGAATAAACTCTTCGCGTATAGAAAATCCCCAAACTCGGCATATGCTGCAAGCAGTGTGTTCCACGAGACGGGGTTCCGTTCTGGGCATTGTCTCGAAGAGCCGCATTGCGTGGTCCAGTTCACCGTTCTGTGCGTTTGCAGCTACCATAGAATTCCACGAGAAGATGTCTTGTTTGGGCATTCTGCTGAAGAGATTCCGGGCCTCCTGCAGATGCCCATTCTGGGCAAATGCAGTGAGCATGATGTTCCATGAGAAGAGGTTTCTGTGACGGATTGTTTGGAATGTGAGAAGTGCTTGCTGTGGGCTGCTACATTTTCCATACATCTGAATGAGGTGATTGCCGAGGAATGTGTAGTGGTCATGTCCGGATTTAGATATCTGCTCGTGGAGCTCTCGTAACGAGTTGAGAGTGGTGCAGTTTCGAAGCAGAGATGCAAGTTTCCTGAAATCAACGGCTGAAGGAGCTTCACGCATCGATCCATGTCGGGTTTTCTGTAGTTCATATTCCCATATTTGTGGATCCTTAGTTGTACAATGTTATATATATTAGTAAGGTAATTTTATTTAAAAAATAACTGAAATTAAAATATTTTAGAATGTTAAATTTTTGTAATATAAGTTTATTAAAATATTATAGTATCTGATGTAATTTTTAAAATCTAAACTAAAATAAACTTATATTATAATGGTATAAAGTTTAAATAATATATTAAAGTCTAAACCTTTTTCGTTAAATATAAAATATTTTAATTTCAATTATTTTTAGTTTAAATTATATATAGAAACGAGTGGTCTAAATTGAAACCAATCCGATGGTTATTCAAACGTTAATAATAGTATGTGCACATGCTGTACACATGGATCTTACATCATCCCTTCCTTTCATAAGGATAACTCATTAGGTAGAAGTTGGTGCTCTTGCTAGTGCAACTATTTTGCTATTGGTAAGTTTCTTTTAAATTAGGTCGTGTTTTAGCATTTTTGTCTGGAGCAAATTCTCTCAAACAATGGTTCTGCATTATGGCTGAGGCATTTCATGTTTTGACATCTCGATTAGGGATACACCACACTTTCACAAGTGCTTATCATCTTCAGACAGATGGTTTGGTGGAATAACTCGTCATAACCTTCAAGGGGATGATTGTGAAGTATGTAAATTTTCAAACATTCGGATTGGGATGGTTATTTGCCATCTCTCCGATATGTTTATGTTATTGAAGTACAAAGTTCCGTTAGTACTTCCCCATATAAGCTCTTGTATGGTCATAACCCGGTGTTGCCAACAGAGTTGGGTCTGCCTTCTCAGTTATTGCGAGCTGCTAATGCTAGGTCATGGATCAGTATCTAACAAGCATTCTTCCATTGGTTTGTGCGGCCACTTACAAGTAGGACAACAACGATGCTACAACTCGCACCATCGTCCTCCTGTGGAGTACAAGGTTGATGATTTGTTTTCCCAAGTTTATAGTATGTGGTTTAGTTAAGAGTTTCGTTTCTCAATGGAAATGACAGTATCAAGTGCTATGGCAAGTGGGGCTGCAAGTTTATGAGGTTTGGCATGACATTTAACTTGATCCTCCGGAGATTGTACATAAAGCGTCTTGTGCAATGGGAATAAGTTGTGTCTGTCAGAGTTTTTTACCTGGTGCCACAAAGGCGGCTTGCCAGGTGCCAACCCTGGAATCCCCTCTCTGGAAACCCCACGGAATCTGGTAAAGTAACCCGTATTAGAACCCAACCCTTAGGAACTTAAACCCTAACTGACCAAGTCCACGAACGAGACTCACCTTGTGAATCAGGATCACACACTGGCCGAGTTATAGGTGTTGTTCCTAGCTTGGTGTGGTTGAGGCGGCCGGAGCAAGGCCTCAACCACTAGTTCTGCGGAACGTGAACTCGGGCAATACCTTTGAGCTTGCGAGCAGGTTTTCGGACCAAGGAATTTGGCTAACTCCTTGGAAGTGACGTGCCCTTGTCTCAAAGGCAAGATCCTGCCAACGATAAGGATAGTCTAACCCTAGGGTGGGTCGTACCCCTGTCGTGTGAAAGTTTGGGCGGCACAATAGAGGGTTGCACCTTGACGACACAAGCTTAGCTTGCACCGGTAGGAGGTTAACGAGCTCTCTTTTAACCCAGGAAGCCTCACTACATATACTCTTATTTTATGTGACGGACCCCCCCCCCCTGTTTACCTAAATGAGTAAGTGGGCTGGCACGGAAATGCCAACCCTTAGAGAAAATGGTTGTCCTAACCTAATCCTAAACCTAACCCCTAGGGGGGGGGTTTAGGACGTGGGGTTAGGGCAACCCTAGGGTTAGGTCAACCCTAGGGGTGTCCCTAACCCTTATTTTGACAAGCTATAATCAGCGAAGAACCCTAACCTGGAACGTCAAAATGGGGGGGTTCTCTAAATGGAAGTGCTAGCTTCGCCTAGAGTTTCTTGCAAATACCTAACGACACCCGGCCGGACCATCACTAGATACCCAAGTGCACTATGCGGGCCTGTTTCTTCTACATCTAGGGTTCGTCACATAATCCAGTAGGTAACAACAGTCAAACCCCAAAGTAAAGGGTCGAGTCATAGTAAAAACTATGACACACTCCCCGCCTTTGAAAATGTCAACGTCCTCGTTGACGTCTAACTCCAAGACTAGACTAGGTTAGGAAAAATTAACTGAAAACTAACGCTAATCACTCTATGCGGAGTCAGCAAAAAGTTCACAAGTTTTATTACCCCCCTTGCATTACGCGAAGCCAAATACTTCAGAACCGTCGTTCACTGAGTGAGAACTCAGCTGCCGGAGGTACCACCTGCGACAAGAAGTCATTTGGAGACCTTTTGCACGTCTGCAAAGTCTGTCACCCGACACAGACAACAAGTTAGTTAATTTCTTTTAGTTAACTAGAATTTATATCGGAGGCCTCTAGTTAATGTTGTCTGTCGGCCCCTAGGTTAAGAAGAAATAACTTTATTCCTTAATTAGTTTGAGACCTTGCCTCAAACTCATTCACCAACTCCATCGCGTTTTGTAGATTCTCCAATGGTTCCCATGTCGATTCGCACGCTGGATAGCCTTTCCATTTGACGAGATACTCAAACTTACGTTTTCGCGGTCCATAAACCTTCCTTTTGCCCAATATGGATTCGACTTCGTACTCCGTACCTTCATGAACCAGCTCAGGGGGCGGACGTAAGTTTTCATATCTTTGCGGATGTTTCTCATCTTTGTGGAATGGCTCGAGCAAATTGACATGAAACACATTGTGTATTGTTCCCAACTCCGGAGGAAGATCCAACTCATAAGCCACTTTCCCTACTTGCTTCACCACCTTGTATGGACCTATGTAGTGCGATAGAAACTTCCTCGAAAGAGTCATTGGAACCTTCAGGTTTTTGGTACTCAACAATACCATATCCCCAACCTGATACTCTACATCCCGCCGATGCTTATCGTACTGCTGACGATACCTTTCCTGTGCTGCAGCCATCGCTTGACGAGCAGCTTCCCATGTTCGATACAATTGTCCCGTGAACTCTGCTACAGATGGAACTCGATTGCTATCGTCTTTCGGTAACACCATACTCTGAGGAATACCACCCTTATTCCCAGTTAACACTTCCATCGGGCTACATCCGATTGCAGTGTGCATCGAGTTATTGTAACATATCTCAGCCATATCTAAGTGTTCAGCCCAATCAAGTTGATCACCTTGAACATAGCATCTGAGATAGTCCTCGACTTGTCGGTTTACCCTCTCCGTCTGACCATCCGTTTGTGGATGATAAGCCGTACTAAACCTCAGCATCGTCCCAAATTGCTTGAACAACGTTCCCCAAAACTTGCCAGTAAATCGAGGATCCCGGTCTGAGATCATCGTTTCCGGTAGCCCTCGCACTCTTACGACTTCGTGGAAGAACAACTTTGCTGCTTGTTTTGCATTCACTGTCTCTACAGTTGGAATGAAATGAGCAACCTTTGAAAATCGATC
This sequence comes from Selaginella tamariscina, assembly GCA_003024785.1. NCBI lineage: Eukaryota > Viridiplantae > Streptophyta > Lycopodiopsida > Selaginellales > Selaginellaceae > Selaginella > Selaginella tamariscina. The sequence continues at coordinate 119,779 of PUQB01000496.1, forward strand.
GACCACCACCATAAGAGCATTGAAACCACAAGATTTTGGCAATCCCATGATAAAGTCCAAAGTAACACTTTGAAATGGCCGCTCTGGAATCGGTATACATTGTAACTTCCCAGCTCGTTTTTGCGAACGACTTTTCACTTGTTGACATGTGGGGCATGTCTTGACATACTTGGCAACATCGTCTATCATACCCGGCCAATAGAATCCCTGTTTCAACAAAGCCAACGTCTTGTGCCTTCCACCATGCCCTGCCAAAGGAACGTCGTGATGCTCTCTTAATAGCCTCTCCCTCCATGTCCCTTCTGGAACATAGAGTCTCTTTTCTTTATAATAAAGAACTCCATCTCGTACTGCAAAATGGGCCTGTTTGAGTGCATCCATTCGACTTTCTATTCCTGCTGGAATATTACCATCTCTTCGTAATTGATGAACTTGTTTCCTCTTTGCTACCAGGCTCAAAGCTTCCTTGGCAAACTTGTCCTGAGGATACGCCGTCACAAATTCATCCACCAAAGTTGACACGGGTGCTGACATAATACGAAGATGACCCTTTCTACTGAGTGCATCAGCTACCACATTTTCTTTCCCGCCTTATGTCTGATTTCAGGCTGAAATCGTGCCAACTTCTGCTGCCATCTAGCATACTTTGGTGATAGCTTCGGCTGCGTTTCAAAATACCTTAGAGTTACACTATCTGTCCAAACCACAGTGCCATGACTTGGAAGATAATGACGCCAATACTCTAAGGAAGCAACAATAGCATACATCTCCTTTTCGTGGTAGGCCATCGAGTTTGCGCGGCATCTAACTTCTTTGAGAAGAAGGACACTGGATGTCCTTTTTGTTGCAATACACACCAATTGCAAAGTCGGAAGCGTCACATTCTACTTCAAAGGGATCTTCAAAGATGGGCAACTGCAAAACTGGCTCAGAAGAGATAGCCTCTTTGAGTTTGACGAATGCACGTTGGCACTCTGGAGTCCAATGCCATGGAATGTTTTCGTAAGATCTGTCAATGGGGCCGCTATTTCTGAGTAACCCTTTATGAATCTTCGGTAATACCCTGTCAGACCAAGAAATGATCTAACTTCATGCACGTCTTTTAAGGTCATCCACTCAGTAATAGCTTGAATTTTCTTTGGGTCCATGGCAACCTCCCCACCTGAGATCAAGTGTCCCAAGAAATCTATCTTGGTTTGACCAAATGCGCACTTGCTTTCTTTAGCATACAACTGGTTCTCTCTCAACCTCTGAAACACTTTTTCTAAGTGTTCCACATGTTCTTCAATTGTCGAACTGAAAACCAGAATGTCATCAATATACACCACCACGAACTCGTCTAGATAGTCTCTAAACACATCATCCATCATTGTGCAAAAAGTTGCTGGAGCATTGCACAACCCGAATGGCAAGACTAGAAACTCAAATGATCCATAACGCGTTCGAAAAGCGGTCTTCTCAATGTCATTCTCTGCTACCCGAATCTGATGGTACCCAGACTCAAGTCTATTCTTGAAAAGTACTTTGCTTTTGATAGTCTATCAAACAAGTCGTCCACTCGCGGAAGAGGATACTTGTTTTTGATAGTTATCGCGTTCAGTGCTCGATAGTCCACACACATTCGCATCGTACCATCCTTTTTCATTACAAACAAGATCGGTGCACCATATGGTGATCGACTAGGTCGAATGTGTCCTCGACCAACCAATTCCGTCAGCTGTCTCTTCAATTCAATCAACTCTTGAGGATTTAACCGATATGGGGCTCTTGCCGGTGGAGACGAACCCGGCAAAACCTCTATTCTGTGGTCCACAGCTCGACGTGGAGGTAACTCAGGCGGCAAATCTTCCGGTAACACATCCCTAAACATGTTCAAGACTTCCAAAATAGGTTCGGGAACATGTTCTTGACCATCTCCTATTTTGACTTCACCAGTATCCAAAACCATTGCAAGAAACACACGTTCCCGATGTCTAACTGCTTTACGCAACTGAGTCAAGGTAAGGAACATAGGATTCCAATCCTATCAGTTAGCGTTTCCATTCTGAGCGTCGTTTTTCTAATGGCTTCTTTATCTGCTGCAAGCGTGATTCGATTATCTCCGGAACCCCTCATTTCGATTACATGTTTATGGAACCATTCCATACCCAGAACAAAGTCAAACCCGTCATATTCAAGACAACTAAGTCTAGCTTAGCCTTCCAATCTTTGATTTGGACAGGAACTGCCCTTGCTATATTATTAGTATTTTGAGAACCTTTGCCAAAATTGATCTTTATTTCACACATCTTTATTACATCCAAATTCAATCGACGAGCTAGACTAGTCGATATGAAGTTGTATGTTGCTCCAGTATCGATCATCATTCGGACTCGGTCCCCTCGTATCCTTCCTGTCAAATATAGCAAAGGGTCAGTTTTGTCTTGAATAGCGAATAAGGCAGGTTGTGTCTGGCACAACATTACCTCTTCTGACTCATCTTCCGGATCTTCAAGCGTTTCTGGTTCAGCAACTTCCTCTTCTACCATCGCCTTGAAATGTCCTGATTGTTGTGAGGGTGCCGGACACTCTTTAGCAAAATGACCAGGCTTGTTACAATTATAACATTTCACGACCCCGCCTGCGGAACGCGGGGGAGCAGACTTTGGAGCCGATCCTTTGGTCTGCTGAGGAGGTGGTAACGCCAATGGTTTCCGAAATCCGGTGGGTCTTGATGTGTCCGAAAACTTGGAACTGCCAACAAAGGGACTTGCACTTCGAATTGATGGCGATTGATCTGGTCGTATCAAACCTTCTGAACCCAGACTTTGGAGGAAACCTCCTTGGTTTAGGTTTTGCTTCCTCCCCTTTGTACAAGTCTTCTAACGACATGCCATAAGCAACCTTTTGAGCTGCCTCTTGACATTCCCGATAGCTTGTGGGCTTGTACCTTAAGATCTCCCTTCGCGTTTCTCATTCAAGCTAGCCATGAAGCAACTTCGAGCTTCATCATCGCTCATATTTGGCACCAATCGCCGTACACTTTCGAATCGATAAACGTGGTCCATAGGACTTCCCCGAACTCCCTGTTGACAAAGTGCCAGGTCAGCACGCAATCGCAAACCGAGATCATCCGGCATATACTGCTTTTTGATCTCCTTTTTCATGTGCTTCCAGCTGTTTCGGTATCCACGTTCACCTTCAACAATTCGCCACCAAGTCTTAGCTTCTTCTTTAAGAAACTGCTTAGCACATGCAACCTTTTCTGTCTTTCTCACGGAAGCAGCCTCGAAATAGTTTCCATATCAACAACAGTCATCCAAAACCTTGTAATCCTTTGAACCCATGAAATTCGAAGGCTTTAGGTTTGAATTTACTGGGACTCCACCAACTACTTCCGTGAAGAATCTGATTCAGGGATGACTCTGAGTCATGCTTCTTCTTCTTTTTCGTGTGTCTGGTTGCGGAACGTCTGGCACTGCGTATTCGTTGGAATCCGAACGGCAACATTATCGATTCTGTCATTCAACCCAAGACATCCCCTCGAAGTTCGTTTAGGGCATCCATCATTATTTCACGCCAACCAGGTCGCTGCCTAGGGGGTCGACCTGGATCAGCTCATCCATCTCCTCATTTTGAGCCTCTGCGACAGCCCTCTCTGCCTCAGGCTCCGGTTGCTTTCTTTTGCTCATCGTATTGAACCCTAGTTTCAACACTCGGAGAATATGCTTGGAATATTCCCAATGTTAAGTTGGAAACACCCTGCACAGGTTGTACACCCACACACATCAGCTTGAACTAGCATAAGACTTTCGGACATACCTAGAATCTCACGCCGACTCACTGAGCAAGTGTTCTCCGAAGTTTGACAACTCACAGGATCAAACTCTCTGCGCAGAATACAGACATGTTAACCAAAGCGATAGAGTAGATCAAGAATTTAGAGTTATCTAAACATTGAAACACCTATGACTTAAGGTAGTCCTACTGACCGCAGAGAACTTGCTCCGATACCAATTGTCAGAGTTTTTACCTGGTGCCACAAAGGCGGCTTGCCAGGTGCCAACCCTGGAATCCCCTCTCTGGAAACCCCACGGAATCTGGTAAAGTAACCCGTATTAGGAACCCAACCTTAGGAACTTAAACCCTAACTGACCAAGTCCACGAACGAGACTCACCTTGTGAATCAGGATGCACGGACTAGCCGAGTTATAGGTGTCGTTCCTAGCTTGGCGTGGTTGAGGCGGCCGGAGCAAGGCCTCAACCACTAGTTCTGCGGAACGTGAACTCGGGCAATACCTTTGAGCTTGCGAGCAGGTTTTCGGACCAAGGAATCTGGCTAACTCCTTGGAAGTGACGTGCCCTTCTCAAAGGCAAGATCCTGCCAACGATAAGGATAGTCTAACCCTAGGGTGGGTTGTACCCCTGTCGTGTGGAAGTTTGGGCGGCACAACAGAGGGTTGCACCTTGACGACACAAGCTTAGCTTGCACCGGTAGGAGGTTAACGAGCTCTCTTTTGAACCCAGGAAGCCTCACTACATATACTCTACCTTATTTATGTGACGGACCCCCCCCCCCTGTTTACCTAAATGAGTAAGTGGGCTGGCACGGAAATGCCAGCCCTTAGAGAAAATGGTTGTCCTAACCTAATCCTAAACCTAACCCCTAGGGGGGGGTTTAGGACGTGGGGTTAGGGCAACCCTAGGGTTAGGTCAACCCTAGGGGTGTCCCTAACCCTTATTTTGACAAGCTATAATTTGCAAGAACCCTAACCTGGAACGTCAAAATGGGGGAGGGTTCTCTAAATGGAAGTGCTAGCTTCGCCTAGAGTTTCTTGCAAATACCTAACGACACCCGGCCGGACCATCACTAGATACCCAAGTGCACTATGCGGGCCTGTTTCTTCTACATCTAGGGTTCGTCACATAATCCAGTAGGTAACAACAGTCAAACCCCAAAGTAAAGGGTCGAGTCATAGTAAAAACTATGATGTGTCGCCTACAAATCCACTAGTGCCTTCTCCTGATGTTCCTCCAGATCTAGGCCCATCTATCAGATAACCCTAACCAACTTACAAAGTAGTCAAAAGTAATAATAACGTACTCATTTCTAGCAATCGATCGTAGAAAAGGTCCCATTAGATCAAATGCCACCAACTCAAATGGACGAAAAACTGCAATTAAACTCCAACCGTGCTTCTGAAGTACACGGGGAGTATTGCGAACTTGGCACCACACACAACTACGCACATACCGAATTACATCTCTTCACAACTCTGGCAATAGAAAGATTTGTGCAGTTTCTCCATCACACGATGATGTCTCATGTGCCTGCCGAGAACAAAAGAGTCATGGTAAGCGTGGAGAAGTGTGGAATGAAGACCGAAGGCACTACCAACCACAAATGATCATCTGGATTCAGTCCTCACAAAATAAAGAAGGTTGTCATGAATGCGATATTACAAATGTAAATGCCTGAAAGGTGTCAAGCCACGATCCAAGAGCAAGGAGGCTTGACTTAGGAGCAGAACAAGGACTAGGAACAAGATAGGAGCAGGACATGAACTAGGAACAAGATAGGAAACATGACATGAACTAGGAACAAGACAGGAGCAGGACAAGGAGAGAACAGGAAGTAAGGAGCAAGACAAGAACAAGACAAGATTGATCGTAGAAAGACTAGTGTTAATAATAATTGATTGTACAACAATTTAGGTCGGAACTTTTATGTTCACAACTCCAAGAACTAATCTGGTCATGAGCTAAAATGGTGACCTTTATCTTGTAGGCATATCCTATGGGTATATCTTGTAGGCATATCCTGTAGGCATATCCTGTATCCCGTATCCTATATCCTGTATCTTGTGTCCGATATCCTGCATCCTATATCAGGTCGTGACAACACCTCCTTCCTAAGGACGAATTCCACGAGTCTTGGGACCTGGTTTAATAGGATAACGCCGATAGAAGGCAGCAACCTTGGAAGAAGCATGAAGTAAATTGGATGCAGGTTCCCAAGTGCGATCGGTAAGCAAATAACTTTTCAATTCACCAAGTATTGAAGTTGACGGCGATGAAGACAAGAATCAAGGATGGCTACAACTTTGTACTCAAGTTCATCGTTAATGACCACATGAGGGGGAGAAGAAGGAAGCACAACAAAAAAAAGAAGAAGGATGATATGGCTCCAACAAAGAAGTGTGAAACATAAGATGAAGTTTCACCGTAAATGGTAACTCTAGTCGGAAAGCTACAAGATTGACCTTAGCCGCAATGTTGTAAGGGCCCAATCGTTAAAAATCCAACTTAGAAGAAGGCCCTATTGGTGCGAATATGTCGTCAAAGAAGTCACACGAGATCACTAATCTTGTATGCAGGTGCCGACTGACGATGAGCATAACATGACGCTTGTATCGTTTCTATGCCTGCTGAAGATGAACCCGGAGATTATTCTTACCTGACAAAGTGCTGGAGACGATCCTGTACTGTAGGAGCGGAAGAAGGAAAAGCAGGAGCAAAGTCAAAACGTGGATGGTAAACTTATAAGAGCAAATAAAGGTGTCTATCTTGTAGATGCGTGAATGGAGTTGTTGTAGGCAAACTCCGCCATTGGAAGAAGGTTTAACCAGTTGTCCTGTTGGTAACTGATGAAAGCAGCGGAGATATTGCTCCAAGGTCTGAATTGTGCGTTCTGACTGCCCATTAGTTTGTGGATGATATCCTGAAGAAAGATCCACTTTAACTTGTAGACTTCGGAGAAGCTCTCGCCAAAATCTGGATATGAATTGTGGGCCTCGATCAGAAACAATGCTCTCATGATGTCGGAACACTTTGTGGATCACCAACTCAGCAGTTGTCTGGCTTGTAGCCATTTTGTTGCATGGTAGAAAATGAGCCTGTTTGGTGAAACGGTCAACCACCACAAGAATTACATCAAATCCACGAGAAGGAGGAAGATCTATGAGGAAATTCATAAAAATGGACCTCTAAGGAGCAGAGGGAACAGGAAAAGGACGAAGAAGACTAGAGGGCGCGTGATGAGGCATCTTCGACCTATTGCAGGTGTCATAACTCTGTACAAACTTTCCACAAAACCTCGTAACCCAGGCCACTAATAGTTGAGTCATCAACTCAACTGTCTTGGCCACACCAAATGTTCTGTAGTTGGGGTATCATAAAATCCTGTACCACACGAGTCCTGTAAACACCAACAGGAATGTATAAAAGACCTTCCCGGTAAGGAGTCTGTCCTATATGGCAAACAACTTGTAGTCTATACGGGAACTGAGGAAGAGGAACTTGCGATGTCATGACTAATGTGTGAGAACAACGTTCTTGCCAAGTCGTCTATAGCCAACTGCAAATGAATGTCCTATAGAAGTGTTGAATTTGCTGGAGCCTGATGAACCTGTAGTGCCGCAAGCCAAAATCGATCAGGACCCCAACAACACTTGCTTTTGACAGTTATATGCAGGATCGCCTGGATCAGTGCACAATGCATCCGCTTTGCCATTTCAAAAATCGGCCTGTAGACGATGACAAAATCAGAACGTGGATAGGAATTCTGCCCACCTAACCTATCGCTGACTGGGAATTCGAGTCGTTTGAAAAAACTCTAGGTTCTTGTAATCCGTAAGAACTTGTACATGATGCGCGCACCTTCTAGGAAGTGCCGCCACTCCTCGAATGAATCCATAATGGCTTTGAGTTCCTTATCATGAATCTCGTAATTGATCTCTGCCGAAAGGAACTTACGAGAGATGAAAGGCTACAAGATGGAGTAACTTGTATTCTCCAACTTGTGATAGGATAAAACCTACTACAAAATTCGAGGCATCTGCTTCAACGAAGAAGGGACGAGAAGGATCAGGATGTGCTAAAATTGGAGCTGTCATGAAGCGTCCTTAAGTGTTGTGAATGCATGTTCCGCCTTGTCAGACCAAGAGAAAACCCCTGTGCACTTGGTGAGTTCCGTGAGTGAAAGTACACGCTTGGAAAAGTTCTGTAATGAACCGCCTATAGAAGTTTGCAAAGCCAAGGAAACAGTACGTCTCGTATAGACTTGGGCCTTTCCCACTTCACGATAGTCTTCACCTTGTGCATGTCCATGGAAACGCCAGCAGGAGAAGACGATGTAGCCAAGAACTCCACAGTATCTCTGTCAAAAAAACACTTCTCCAACTTCGCATACAGGCCATGCTTACGAAGCTTCTGTAAAACTAGTTGTACATGCTTGTCATGTGCCGCCTGGTCCTTGGAGAAAATCAAAATGTCATCGAGGTAGATCACCACAAACTGGTCCAAGAAGTCGCAAAAAATGTCGTTCACCATTGTTGGAACACGACTGGGGCATTTGTAAGTCCGAAAGGCATCACCGTGTACTCGAAATGTCCATACCTTGTATGAAGGGCAGTCTTCCACTCATTGCTTGGACAAATCCGTACAAGATTGTAATCCCCTCATAAGTCGATCTTCGTGAACACCTTTGCTCCATGCAACCGATCGAGAAGTTCCGGGATCAATGGCAACGGGTACTGGTTCTAGATGGTGACTTGATTTAAACCCCTGTAGTCTACAACCAAATGCAAACTCCCATCTTTCTTCTTGACAAAGAAGATAGGTGCTCCTGTGGGGACTTTGAGTGACAAATGAAGCCGGATGCCAAGTTATCCTCGATGTACTAGCAAAGAACCTCCAATTCTGTAGGTGATAGCGCATAAATCGATCCGAACGTGTAGTTTTCCCTTTTACAAGATTGATAAGACAGTCGTAAGACAGTGAATAAGAAAACTACAGCCTTGTGCTTAAAAAATGTTCTAAAAGAGTGGTACTTGGATGGCAGGGAAGAAGTAGGAGAAGGAGAAGGAGAAGGAGAATGAGAAGGAAAAGGAGAAGGAGATTGAAAAACAAGAGAGTCAGATATAAAAAAGGTAAAAGAGGATGTAGGAGTTACTTGAAAAGCAAAAAGATAAAAAGGAGCAGGATCAGTGGCAAGTTTATGCATAGTAGTGGTAAGAACTCGGAGAGGAGAAGGAGGGAGCTGTGATTGAAAAAGAGGAAGGATCTTGGGGGTGGAATGAAAACAGAGTAATGAAAAGAGGCAGGATTGGGGAAAACTTGTGTGGATGTTGACGAGTGTACAGGATTGGAAAAATCCTGTACAAAAGTCTGTGGATACACAGGAGTGAGGAGAGCCTGTGAATGTTGACGAAACCAGCAAGGGTGGATCTTGTTGAGGAGGCATTCGACATTGATACAGATTTGGAAGAACCCTATATAGGAATCCGTGGACTTACATGAGTGGAGAGAGAGCCTGTGGATGTGTTGATGAACTGACATGAGGTGAATCTTGTCGAGGAGGAATCTTCAACACTGATACATGAACGGTCAATCCTGTAGCTTGTACTGCCTCAGACACTAAGGACGTATCCTGCACACATGAACTGCCGGAGAGGAAAACGTGAGCATTCTAGATTCAATCGATATGAGGATTTGCAATCATGAACCATGGCATGCTTTAAAACAATGGAAGTCGATTGAGTCTTGATCAAGTTGAAGGAAATCGAACAGTTGAATGCGCCATGACTGCAAGAGAGAGGTGTGGTTAGCATGGGTAACTACACTAGAAGCAATAAGACGGACCATTTGCAACCTTTACAGGAACTGCACACTTCAACTTCACCACCAGAATGTCATGCTGAGTTGCAAAAGTGTCATCCATGAAGCATGCATTTGCACCAGTGTTTAACAAGGCAAACTCCTTGAGCTCTTGATTATTGAGACGAATGTGTACATGAAACTAAGTGATGGAATGGTATGAGCAGCACCAATGAAGCCTGCACCTATGTCCAACTTCGCGGCTCTTAGACGAAGTGGACATTGAAGTTTTCCGATGAATTTTAGCTTCAACTTCACGTGTCTTGAACTTCCTGGCTTTAATAGAACATTTTGCCACCTTGTGTCCTGCTTCACACATTACAAGCATAAGTTCTCACCGTGACGACGTTGCTTCTTAACAATTGAAAGTGGGCCACGTTTGTATTTCTCAACCTCCATAGGGACTACTCCAGAAGGTGTCATAACATGTGTTACAGTTGCAGGATTGGCTTGCAAGAACTACTAACAGAATTTTTCCTGATGATGCTTGAACAAATGGTTGTCGCAGCGAACGGCCTGTTGCATGATCTCCGCTAATGTTTGGGCATCGGTAACGTAAGGAGAAGGTCCTTCACGTCATCCTCAACCCAAAACAGAGAAGTGTTTGATCAATGCAGTCTCGTCCCATGGAATGTTTATGCAAAGTTGCTAAAATTCGGATGCATAAACAGAAACTGGTCAGGATCCTTGTGTAAGCTTCCGTAACTTTGTGCATGCGGAACGGTACTTATCGGGATCTCTAAAGCAGGCTTCAAAGGCAGCCACGCAATCCTTCCAAAGTCTTCCATCAATGGTCGTCATGCTCCAGCAAAGGGGCAACCCAAGCCCGTGAAGATCCAACTAGTAAGGATTGCCAAAAGGCCAACCTTTTTGTGCATTAATTGAGTAGCGGCGTGGTTACATGTAAATCAAAAGCCTAATCTGATTCAGAAAACCTTGAAAATCAGGGTGATTGCCACTAAACTTCTCTAGCATGTTGATCTTTGGTTCTGAAGAAGAGTTTCGATGGAGAGGAAACCACGGATGCTTGAGAGAGAGCCTGCACAGTAGTCTTGGAGGAAGCATCAGCAGGTGCATGCGCCGCGTTGGTGGAACCTTACAGATCTATGACCACTTGGCACAAAGTGGCCAGCTCATGAAGTAACATTTGGTGCTCGCATTGGAATTGCTCAAAATCTGCCATGATCTGTGAAAGAAAGAAGAAGAAAAGCAAGGAGAAAAAGCTAAGGAAAAAAAAAAGTAACTAGAAATCGGGGAGTTATGAAAGGAGTTACTATCAAACTGTCATACAAGATACGAGATTATGGGATACAGGATATGCCTACGGGGATACGGACATGCCTACAGATATACCTACAGGACATGCCTACATGATATACCTACAGGATATGCGTACATATATGCCTACAAGATATACTTACATGATTATACATGATAAGGGTCACCATTTTTAACTCATGACTAGATTAGCTCTTGGAGTTGTGAGCATAAAAGCTCCAACATAATTGTTGTACAATCAGTTACTATCAATATTAGTCTTTCTACAATCAATTTTGTCTTGTTCTTGTCTTGCTCCTTGCTTCTTGTTCTCTCCTTATCTTGTTCCTAGTTCCTGTCCTGCTCCTGTCCTACTCCTGTCTTGTTCTTGGTTCTTGTCCTATTCCTGTTTTGTTCCTAGTACTTGTCCTGTTCCTGAGTCAAGCCTCCTTGCTCTTGGATTGTGGCTTGATAGTTTGATAATAACTGATTGTACAATAATTAGGTCGGAGCTTTTATGCTCATAACTCCAATAGCTAATTTGGTCATGTAGTCATGAGCTAAAAATGGTGACCCTTATCCTGTAAGTATATCCTGTAGGTATATCATGTGGGGCATATCCTGTAGGCATATCCTGTAGGCATATCTTGTAGGTTATATCATGTAGGCATATCCTGTAGGTATATCCTGTAGGCATATCCTGTAGGCATATCCTGTAGGTATATTCCTGTAGGCATATCCTATTCTTGTATCCCATATCCTGTATCCTATGTTTCGGTATCCTACATCATGTATTGGGTCATGACAAAACCCATCACGAAACCTTTGAATCCATGGCTCAACCTTTTGAACTTCCAGACCTCATTCAAAGATGGTAAATCTAACTCTACATTCTGCGGACACTAAACGTCAAGCACAGTAATTGTTGATGGTACAGAATCTTTGTCTAAAAAGTCCATTAATGCTGGAACAACTGGCTCCTCAGGGGCAAAAGAAAAGAAAGAAGGTGAAAGAAGAGCTTAAGAAAGAGCATCAACATCAGCCATGAAACTCTCTGGGCGATGAACAACCTTAAAGTTGTAAAATTTGAAGCTTCAAGGCCCACCAAGTAGTATAAACAATCAAATTCTTCCACTTTAACAACAAAGTGACTGCTGCATGATCGCCTTTCAACAACGTCCGAGAACCATACAAGTAGGCATGGAGTTTCTCAAAACCCCAAACTGCTGCTAGACACTCCTTTTCTATCGTGGAGTAGTTTACCTTTGTTGATTGTAACGTACGATTGATGTACGCAATGGGATGTCTTTGGCCAGGGACACTCGTACTCTCATGCAACAATATGCCCCGAGACCGATGTTAGAAGCATCTACATGCAAGATGAAAGAACGAGTGTAATTCGGTACGCCAAAACTTGAGGAGTTGTCAACAACTTTTTGAAATTTACAAATGCCTGCTTGCAATCCTTAAACCAAACAAAAGAAGTCATTGATGACTTCAACAACGCCCGCAACGGTGCAATACAATCTGAAAGATGATCCACAAAACAACCCAAATATTGTACCTTGCCAAAAAAGCGTTGCACATCATTCACACACTTCGGCGTAGGGAACTTCAAAATTAATCAAAGGACACCAATTATCTGGTTTATCACATTTTCACGTGAAGGTTTGTAAGTCGATCCTAACAAACTAGTTACAAAACACACACTTAGATGGCTTCAACTTCAACTCAACCTCCCGTAGCCAATCCAAAACCTTGCGTACATCACCAATATGCTCCTCCCATGTTCCAACCGAGTGGATTAAAACATCATTGATGAAGTCGGTAGTCACCTCCTATATATCATAGAGAACCTTGTCCATCATACGCTGGAAAGTCGCTAGAGCATTGTTCAAACTGAAAGGCATCACCAAGAATATCCAAAGGCGAGATCTAACTTGGTGAATCAACGGCTCTTCCCAGTAGATCCAAAAGGTCTGCAGTTGAGGAAGTGGGTACACATATGAAATGGTTATATCATTTAATGGGCAATAGTCGATGCAAAATCGAATGCTCCCATCTGGCTTTGTCACAAGATGAGATTCGCACGCCCAAGGACTTTGAGATTTTCGGATAATACCCTTTTCCAACATCTCCTTAACATTCGCTCATAAGATCTTGGAGTTCCTTTGGTGACCGACACCGAACAGGTACCTTAATCAACCTAGCATCCCCAGGAATAGGGTGGGTGTGTGTCGCAATCTTGGCCCCATATAACAAGTCGAAGTTGAAAAAATCAGCATACTTCTTTTAACGACTACAACACGACGATTATCTAATGGATCTAGAGAGGGAAAAGAAAAACATGAAGGGAATATGGTTGGAAGTAAGAGTGAAACAAAAGTGATGAAAGCAGAGGTGAAAGCACATAGACGAAGTGGAATAGAAGTAAGAGGAATGGAAGAAAGATGAGGGAGAGTCAAACAAAAAGGGGAGACTTTTCGAAGTCACACTTGGTATGATTGCGAGTCAACCAATCCATATCAAGAATAAGGTGAAAAGTTACCTATAGAGATTGAAGCTCAAGCTCACGATTGTTCACATGAATAACAATGTCAACTTCATCCCGTGAACAAGCATGAGTGTGTCCGTTGCCGTACAAAATGAAGATTAGTTCTTCTGCACGACGCAAATGAAGGCTGCAACGTGTAACAACAAAACTGAGAAATAAAGGACAAACTTGAACCTATATCTACCAACATTAAAAGGAAAATAGGACGTGGCATGTGATTAAATCGAGCTTGAAAAGTAAAGACCGAATGAGCTGGTGCAAAGTGAACTCCTTAATGATACTCTTGAAAGAAAGACGGAGGGATCACTAACTTATTCGCACGAGGACCCCTCTCTACTCGTGCGATTTGTCGTTTCCTGGAAGAGCCATCGCATCAGACCTTCTACTGTAGCGGTGCCAATTGGATGTTGTTGATGCCAAGGCCTTCACCTCGGAAATGAGGGACACCAATCGGGAAACCATTGACAGCGCCAATACATGTGTCCAACCTCATCTCATGTCCGACAATGAACTTCACGTCCACGTCCTCATCCATAGGCCCCACCTTGTGCTGGTACACGAGTAGTAACAGCATCAACCTCCATTGGAGCAGGACCATCCCCTGCATAAAATGGAACGAGAGAATGTGAAGTTGCAAGCGAGAGAGGTGATGACTCATATCGTGTCCTAGCCTCAAAGCATCATCAAGAGTTATTAGAGCTAGTGCATGCACAAGCCCTACAAGGTCTTGACGAAGTGCTGGCCATAGTGATGTATTTCGACATGTTAGGCTTAGCATGCAGCAAAAGTCTCCGAAAGCGAACACCAAATTGCATCACCTACTTAGATAGTTCCTAACGAATACAATGCAACTGCTGAAAAGCATCGTCACAGTCATCTGTATGCAAATTTGAAGATCTCTGAAAGAATACTCCAATCCCCATGAGTTGTAATGTCCAAACCATTGTACCATTGCAACATTGTCCCATGCAGACAAGTAGTAAACTCGCGCAAACACTGAGCACCATCTCATGAATGATATGTGGCAACCATGGTGAAGTGGTCAAACCAATGATACACATCATCCCTAAGATTTTTGCGAAAGCCGAACGCAAGGATTTGCAACATGAACAAGAAGAGAGTACCATGGGCTGTGAATTGCCAACATCAATTGAGAGTGATTGCTTAGTTGCATTCGCATAACATCCAACAACTGCATGAACAATTACTTTACAAACGAAGGTTGTGCATCCATTGACGAAAAGAGAAGAAAAGACAAAATCTACAAAGAAAAAATAGATTTAAATAGTGAAAAAGGTAGATCTTAAGAAGACAAAGAAAATCTATAAAAAAGACACAAATCCGAGCGCTCCTTAGGAACAATTAAAGGTGCCTCTCACTTGCACTAATGTGATACCTTGAAATATAAAAATATGTACATTCATTAGTTAAAAAACCCTAACTAACTTATGTACAAAAGTAAATGTTCATATTTAAATCAATCTGACACGGTTATCGAAATCCACTACACTAGTAATAGTATATGCACATGCAGCACTACACATAGATATTACAATACTAAAATTTATATGTAATTTATAAAATCTAAACTAAATAAACTTATATTAATATTTCATAAATATTATAGTATCTGATGTATTTATAAAATCTAACTTATATTATAATGGTATAAAATTTATTTTAATTTAGATTTTATAAAGAGCTTTGATAGTTTAATATAATATTCTTACTATTACTTGTTTTTTACGTCTTATGAATAATTCACTATACTTACCTAATATAATTTAATAAGCATTTTAAAAAGAATATTGTTGGAAATGAGTAATTACTGAGCGAATATTCGCAAAGAACCCTAGGATTAGGGTTCTTGAGCAGCTATGGAGGCTCCAGTGAACAACATAATCTGCGTCTTTGTGAATCCAGAAGGTACAATTTTGGAGCGCCTCGATGTTCCTCAGAATGTCGGCCCCAAGGAACTCCAAACTCTTATCAACACAGTTCTCCACAATGTAAGCTCTGTGTGTGTGTGTGTGTGTGTACATATAGTCTCTCTCTCTCTCTCTCTCTCTCTCTCTTCTCTCTCTCTCTCTCTCTCTCTCTCATATATATATATATATATATATATATGTGGTGTATGTGGGTTTTGTTTTTAGGAGGAGCCACTTCCATATGCATTTTATATCAATAATCACGAGCTTACTGGGCAGCTTGGAGAACACGTATTGCATAACAAAGGTACATTTGCCATATTTATACACACATATTCTTCACACACCACCACACATTCATGTTAATTTTCGCGAGCAGTTTCTGTGGAGAAGGATTTGCAAATAGTTTATCATCCACAAGCTGTTTTCCGGATTCGCCCTGTTACTCGTTGCTCAGCTACTATATCAGGTTAGCTCCACGCACACAGACACAACTGTATGCGTGGCTATAATTGTTATCTTCATTTATATCATATTCGTAAGGCATTTGCGTGCGCGTATGTTGCGTATTACTCGATAAATATACATATGTAATACATTCTTTTTTCAGGACATGTGGAAGCTGTCTTATCGGTATCATTCAGCCCAGATGGAGAACACCTTGCTAGTGGTTCAGGAGATGCTACAGTTCGTTTCTGGGACATTAACACTCAAACACCACTGTATACGTGCAAAGGTACACACACACAACAATTATAGCATCAGACCTTCGACATATAACAAGTAATTCTTATATAAAAATAGGTCATAAGAATTGGGTTCTTTGTATTGCTTGGTCTCCTGATGGTCGGATGCTCGTCAGTGCAAGTAAAAACGGGATATATGCCTATGGGATCCTTGTACTGGAAAAGCAAATGGCAATCCTTTAACTGTAAGTTATACGTCTATATATGTTTGAAATATAAACAAGTATATACGGTTTCATCTTATAGTTCTGTGTCTGTTTCGTACTTATATATACATTATTGTTGCGTATTAGTTGTTTATATATAATAGCGTTCTAACAGGGGCATAAGAGCTGGATTACGGCTTTAACATGGGAACCAGCTCACATTCAATCCCCTTGTCGACGTTTTTGCCAGTGCAAGTAAAGATGCAACTATCAGGATATGGGACTGTTTTGGGAAGAAATGTGTATTGACTCTCTCTGGACATACGCGCGCTGTTACTTGTGTAAAATGGTGGTGTGGATGGACTTTATACTCAAGGTAAGCATGTATGTGTATATGCATATGCATTGTACTCTATATATGAAGTGTAACATGCAATCGAGCATAATATTGTTATGTTCATGTGTATGCATGTACCTCGATAGTTTACTCAGACGTGGATGCCGTAATGGACTTAATTTTGATTAATTTGTTTTCCCAGCTCACAGGATTGTACAATTAAAGTTTGGGAGACACAACAAGGAAAGCTTGTCAGAGAATTGAAGGTTGTTTATAGGCTCTTAATCCTCTGTATATATGTATATGTGTCCGTGCGTGTGTGTGTTATAGTCTGCATGCATATTAATAATGTATTATGCTAAAACTCTAAGAGGTTATTTCATTTACTTAAACTTGACAGGGACATGGTCACTGGGTAAACAGTTTAGCTTTGAGCACTGAATACGTGTTGAGAACTGGACCGTATGATCATACAAGGAAAGAGGTTTACAAGCGACGAAGAAATCAAAGAGGTATAATAGTATATATATAGCACACTTATACATGTGCGTTTTATGTTTTACATCTGTGCACATGAATATGTGCGTTTATATTTGTCTATATGCATGTATCTCTGCTTTACGATGTATGTACGTTCTATGCAGTCGGCTCTTCAAAGATATAAGGTTGCAAAAGGGGAGTCTTCCGAAAGGCTTGTTTCAGGCTCAGATGACTTTACAATGTTTCTGTGGGAGCCTGCAAATGGAAAACATCCAAAAGCACGCATGTCTGGCCACCAACAGGTGTGTGGTATACCTGTGTGTTGAAATATATAACTTATATATATACTTCTTTATAGCTTGTGAACCATGTGTACTTCTCTCCTGATGGACGGTGGATAGCTAGTGCATCATTTGATAAGTCTGTTAGGCTGTGGAATGGATACACTGGAGATTACATTACGACTTTTCGTGGTCACGTTGGTCCTGTATACCAAATTGCGTACGTGTATATTTTGTTTTGTATTATACATTCTCCTCTCTCTCTCGCTACACACATACACACATGCACTTATTGATGCAGGTGGTCAGCTGATAGTCGGCTTTTGCTCAGTGGAAGCAAGGACTCTACACTCAAGGTGTGTGCGTGTGTTAATATGCGTATATTGTCCATATATTAATTGAGAGTTGAATCCAGGTATGGGACATGAAAGACACAAACTGCGTGAGGATCTTCCAGGTCATGCAGACGAGGTAAAAAAAACATATGAATAAAATATAGGTTTATACGTGAACAGCGTATACGGAGAGTGTGTGTGTGTGTTTATGTGTGCGTGCACGTTCATGCTTGCTGCTGCTTATTATGGTTTTGTATGTTATTGTAAGGTGTATGCCGTGGATTGGAGTCCAGATGGTCAGAAAGTTGCATCAGGTGGAAAAAGATCGAGTTTTAAAGCTTTGGATGAACTAAGTATACTTTTTTAATTCTATAATTTCTTATTTCATTGAAAATTTAGTTTTATATATATTGTGATTTTTATAATGTTATAAATTTATTTTCTTTTAAATGCAGTTTTAAAATTTTACTAAAATTGAGATTTAATTATTGGTATCATAATATCATATTAAATATATTAATTTAACTTACCATTATGTCATTTATATAGATATCTATTGTGTATTATTATCGTTTGAGAGGCTAAGGTGCTTGTGGTGATGGCAATTTCTGTACAAGCCGCATTTTGCACCTCTTACAAAGCTCGAACAGATCTTACAAAGGCCTTTCCTGTAGTTTCACACTCCCTAGTTTCACATTTTCAGGTAAGTTACACATTGATTGCAACTTAGTTTCACATATTTCTTGCAATTGCAATTAAAAAAATTAATATTTATATGGTTAAATTCACAAGAGATTTAAAATTATATCCATTCAACTCCCACTGTCCTGCAGATTTTCATATCAAACTTTTTAAATACGGTATTGTTGTATTGATTTCAAAATTAAGATTTTATTTAAGTAATTATTGAAACAACATTTAAAATGTTTTAATCTATTTTGTAACTTAACATTCAAGGTTGGATACAAAGGGATAGCCAAGCTCCAGGTCACACATTTTCAAGTAGGCTTCATATATCTATTTAACATAGTTTTACATGTTTATATTTGATTAAATAACAAAAATTCTATATAAAAGTGAACCATAAAAATTTAAGAAATATATCTTTTTAAACATAGTTTCACATTAAATTTAACACAGTCTTACAGAACACTCCAGGGTCAAAATGGAGAAAACGAGTAGTAATGGCAAGTTCTACAATGGAGGTTTCTAATAGAAAGGTTTTAATTGTGAACACAAACTCTGGAGGCCATGCAGTCATTGGTTTCTGGCTGGCAAAGGACCTTGTTGCAGCAGGAAACAAAGTTACAATCTTCACCGTCGGTGATGAGACTCTGATAAGATGAAGAAACCACCCTTCTCTAAGTTCTCTGTAAGCGTGTGTGTGCGTGCAGTGTAAACGTAACATTCTCTCACACACACGCACTGCATATACATGTGTATACTTCAGGAACTCCGTGAGCTTGGGGTAGAGACTGTTTGGGGTGATCCAGCTGATGTTGGAGCTGCATCGGGTAACAACGCGTTTGACGTTGTTTTGGATAACAATGGGAAAGACCTGGATAGTGTGAAGTATGTGATGTGTGTTAATATTTAATAGATAATAGTTAATGTTTTTGTTTAATGCAGGCCTGTAGCAGATTGGGCAAAGTCCAAAGGAGTTGAACAGTTCCTGTTTATTAGCAGCGCAGGAATCTACAAACCAACCGAGGAACCTCCTCATGTTGAAGGGGTGATTATTTATTTAATTAGCTATCAAATAATTAATTCATCTAATGGTTTTAGTTTAAGAGCAGGACGAGGTTAAGAGCGATGCTGGACACGTTCTTGTTGAAGAGTACATATCTAAACTGTCTTTCAAATACTGGTCTTCGTTTAGACCTCAATACATGACTGGCTCAGGCAACAACAAGGACTGTGAAGAATGGTTCTTCGACAGTAAGTTAAAACCCTAAAACGCAAACCCTAAACCTAAGATGATTATTTATAGGGATTGCACGGGACAGACCTGTACCAATCCCATCCCCAGGAATCCAGGTAACAAACATAGCACATGTATCGGACCTGTCCAGTATGATAACCTTGGCAATTGGCAAGCCGACTGTCTCAAATGCGACTATTTTTAATGCTGTGAGTGACCGCGGTGTCACATTTGATGGGCTTGTCCGGCTCTGTGCGAAAGCTGCCGGAAAGGATGCTAAGATCGTCCATTATGATGCCAAAAGATTGGTATTGATGCAAAGAAGGCCTTCCCCTTCCGCAATATGGTATGCATGTGTACATATGTGTGTGTACGCTTACACGCACACGTCTTTTGGCAGCACTTTTATGCGGAGCCAAGGGCAGCAAAGGAGAAGTTGGGATGGACAAGCAAGACTAACCTAGCCGAAGATCTTAAAGAAAGGTATGAAGAATATGTGAAGATTGGCAGAGACAAGAAAGATATCAAGTTTGAGCTTGATGATGCAATTTTGAGCAAGGTGGCTGCTTGAAATTAAAACATATATATGTAATGGATGTTTCCACACACACATCTCTCTCTCTACTAAGTCTTAGGGTGTTGCGTCTTTTTATGTAGATATGCAGATATTTTCATAACATAATTGCTGTTAACTACATAGAGCTAAGAACCTAAATCTAATTATGTATTATTTTTTTAACATATTATAATATGATGGTGAAATTTTAACATTCTAAGTTCATTATCGTTATTTTAAAACCTATGATCCCACCTTTATAAATATCATTAGCAATTTATTCAATATATTATTTATATATTTAGTTAATCTAAAATGCACATCTTTCAATCAATTTTCAAATTTGAGAAACAAATTGAGACTGGTGTGCGTGTACATGTATGTGAACTAACCCAGTGATGCTTGTCTCTATGAGACTGGCTCCTGCTCTTGATGTCATTGCAATTAAGACACAAAATAATAATCAAATTTTCGTATTTTGAATTTTGAATTTTAAATTTAAATATTTAACACCTCATAAATACTTAAAAGAGACAACTCGTCCCGCAGTTATGAAATTAATAATTGTTAGATCTTATTATTTAACGGGTGTAATGTAACTACAGTAAATACTAGGTTACCTTAGTAAAAAAGGTATATACCTAATTATATTTGGACTATCTTATAAATTCATAATAGATTATCTTATAATTATAAGATTAACTTTGTATATACCTTAATTATTAAAGTAACCTACGTATTTATCGTAGTTACCTTACACTGTACTAGTTTTCAAAATTCAACTTCCTTCTTTAATCATAATTAATTAAGTTAATTATTTTAATAATTATATATATATATATATATATATTATATATATTTAAATTAAAAATATCGAAAGGGTTAATGTATTTCATCTATTTGGTATATGATTTATTTTTTTTAAATACGTGCTTTTCCTTGATTTTAGTATTTGCTAATTAATTGGTATTTTCTCCTGATTACAATAATAATTGATATAAAAATGGTCTAACAAATTCGAATTTAATAAATTCTGAAGTTTATGAAAATAATATCAGTTTTCTATTTGAAATTTTGATATGAAAAATAAGAAATAATTATAAAGAACACATTATACGCGTGTGTAATGTATTCTAACCATATTGCACACATGCACACACATTCATATACACACATTACAATTTACAACAGAAAGAAAACCCGTTCAGTATATTTATGTTTTGTTTGTGTGATCTTTTAAGGGAACGGAACAACAATTTATTCTTATTATTAATCTAAAGTCTTAAGTATATTCTTTTTTATTTAAAAATTTTGTATCTTACCTAAAAAGCTATAGAATCGTTGCTATGTTGAGGTTTCTCTATGTTGATCTTCACTGTTCCAGGAAAGAAGATTTATATGTATGAAGAGTTGAGCTCACACAAAACGACTACAGTTCGATCGGAAGCGTTGAAAGATGAATCTGCATCTTAGCCGTTCAAAATTTTATTAAAGGTCTTAGGGCTACCTCTGGCCATCTGCAGCAGGGTTAGTAGGGAAATTGAGGCCGTGGGCGAGAAGATACGCAGCGAAGTACCTCTGGCCATGGACGATCAGCTGCAGCAGGAGATTGCAAAGGTTAGTAGGGAAATTGAGGACGTGGACGAGAAGATACGCAGCGAAATTGCATCCGAAAGTCCTCTTCTTCAATACTGGATTAATGAGAAGCAGCAGCTGCGGAGGAAGAAGGAGCAGCTGCGGAGGAAGAAGGAGCAGCTGCGGAGGGAGGAGGAACAGCTGTGGAGGACGAAGCTCCTCTTGTTGAAGGAGAAGGAGCAGCTGCGCGAGAAGGAGCTCCTTTTGCTTAAGTCCTCTGGCGTTTCCCACCGCCCTCAAGGTAAGCATTGTGTGTGATTGCTCCGTTTTGCTCATTGTCGTCGATACATTCGGTGCAAACAGGTGCGGCTGATGAGTTTGCGGCGCTGGCTGCAGCTGTTCCTGAGTTCTCCTGGAACGCAGAAGATGGGCCATCTGAGGAAGCACTGGAGAAGTACCTGTTCGACTTCGACTGCCTGGCCGGTCGAGTACCACTGGTGGATGGGACATACTTCGAACAGCTTTCTGGCCCAGAAAGCAAGGCGTTCTTTCATTCGAAAAGCGAGCTGGGCGGTTTTGTTCTGAACGCGATCATGACTCCCATGGCTGGCTCCGGTGAACGGGTAGCCAACATCCGCATTTTGGAGTTTTGCAGACTGCTGGACTGCATGAGGCGTTACTCGAGCATCAGTTTCCGCTTAGACTTCCAATTTTCGATGGATGGGTGGAGGCGGCATCAGGATCCACGTCCACACAGACCGCTCGGCTTGGCAAGCGGAAAAGGCCTGATTTCCTCTTGGAGGTGCGGGAGTTTCTTTTCATGCTCGGGGAGGGGAAGAGTCCGACTTCTCTGTGGCGTGCAACGAGATACGAATGAAGCTGGCCACGGTGCCCGGATGGGTGTTCGGCGACGTCCGTTTCTTCCTCGCCTTTGCTGCTGCCGGGTTTAGATGGCAGCTATTTCTAAAGAGAGGTTCAAGCGAGGAGCCTGAAGCAGTGGGGAAGGCGTTCGACCTGAGCAATTTCAATGATCGCGTGAAGCTCGTGCTGCTCTTTTTCAAGCTCTACTTTGTGTGCTTGAGCATGACCAACAAGCACGTCCACACTGGGTACGTATCTTCTGTTTCTAATGTCTGGTGGTGTAACTGAGAAACGTTTGTGCGTTGTTTCTATAGAATGCTGCCGCTTTTCAAGAAGCACGAAAGGGCTTTCTCTACCGTTGAGCTTGATGCAGAGGGATGCGTCAAGGTGATTGAAAAGTGGAGTGAGTTCAAGAGAACGTTTGGTGTTGCGCTCTCGGACATAGAAAAGGCCTACTCCGTCAGCGCTGCTCAGCTTGTCTTTGCGGTGGTGCCGCCGGTGGTGTCAAAAGGGAGGTACTTGGTCCGAACGGGTCCTCTGGGACTACCTGCCAAATTCCAGGTGAGATCGGTGGACGACTGCAAGCAGCTTGCCCAGGACTTGCTCACTGCTTTAGCTGCTCTCCACGCAGTAGAACTTGTTCATCGAGATATTCGTTTAGCTAACGTCATCTGGTCGCCGGATAAGAAGTGTTACGTGCTCATTGACTTGGAGTGCGTTGGTCGAGTTAGGAGCAGGATGTCCAAGGTTCTCACCGACTACACATCGGACACTCTGGTAGATCGTAAGTACACAAAACCTCTGACTTTATCAACTTGGAGTTCTCTTGACTAAATGACTCCTCTATTGCACCCGGATGAACAATGCAAAGACTTCATCGGGATGCTCCAGAGCCATGGCTCTAACTGCAAGCCCCAAAAGCTGCTGACTCATGCCTGGCTCGCCTGATGCTCTTGTTACCCTTTGATATCAAAGTCTTTTTGAAGCATAAAGTTATTTGTGATCGGTTTTGCCAAGAAGTATCAGTATATGATGAAAGTGTTTTCTTAACAAAAAAGAAAAAAGAAAAAGAAAAAATAACAGCAAGGATTAAGTGTGATGACAACCGTGATTTTCCCGCTCCACTCGCTGGTGTTGGAGAACCGGCTCTACCTCCTGGGGAATGCTCTGGTGCTCATGTACGGGAGGTTTTCGAGGCTCGAGGAGGCCCGGGTGGTGTTCGAGAGCCTCCCGAGCCCCTCGATCTGATCTGCTCTGGAACATCATGGTTCAGGTGTATCTCCGGAACTCGGACCTCCGCAGCGCGAAGGATTTGTTCGATAGGATGCCGCAGAGGAATGTTGTCTCCTGGACCTGCCTCGCTTCCGGTTATGCCCATTGTGGGCATCTGGAGATGGCCAGAGCAATGTTCCAGAGGATGGCTCAGCGGAGCGTGATCTCCTGGAATGTGATTATCTCCTCCCACGTCCAGTTCGGGCTGCTTAGTTTTGCGGAGGGCTTTTTCAGAAACGCGCCGGAAAGAAGCGTGGTTTCGTGGACTGCGATGCTCGCCGCATATGCCGACAAGGGGATCTGCTGCTGTCGAAGCGGTTCTTCGATGAGATGCCGAGCCGGACCTAAATTATATATCAAACCTAATATCTTTTATATAGATATATAAGGACCACTATATTATATACATGGATATTATATACATTGGTGTGAAAATACTCAACATCTATATACATATCATTATATTTTGCATGCTATTTAATTATGTATTTTATATTGGTCTAACTATCTGATTACGATATATATATATATATATAATATATATGCATGCATGTATGTATGTATATTTTTTCTTACATTGATTTGTAAATTAATTAAGAAAATAAACGTTTTAATTTCAGAATGTAGGTCCTCCAGATCATACACACCTCCTATCTTAAAAAGTATTAAAACATTTTAATTCAAATTTAAATTTTAAATATAAGGGTTCTTATTACAAGTTATAAAATATCATTAATTAAAAAGAGTTTTTAATTAAAAAATTAAAATTATATTTTAAATATATATTTAAGCTCATTCTAAATAAATGATCATTTACCTTCGTTATAGACATATCAAATAATTTTATTATGTAATATTTATTATAATTATTACTATATGAGGTACCCTATGCTTTATGTATACCATATGCATGTGTGGATGTATATTTATATTTATGTCCATTGTATGTATAGGTGTACATACACACATATATAAAATTATATCTTGTTAATGTAACTTTTTAATGAAAAAGTATATGTGATAAATAAGTCGTATCGATATGACATATGTATAATTTTATTACTTGGAGTCTCACACACACATCTTATGATACATGCATATTGAATAATTCCACACACACATATCCACTAAGTAATTACGTTATTGTTATATAATTTATTTAAATTGGGATGTTTACTTGCCCCATTGGCAGCCCTACTTAAAGTGACTTTAAATGCAAAAATGTAATTAAATAAACAAAAAGTTACACATTCTCAACAGTTTATGTATGTAGCTAATTCTACTTGGACTCTTGATTTTAAATTAAGTTCAAAAATAAAATTTCTTTAATCAATAAAGTGGAACTACTCAAGAGCGACATTACATCTTTAATGAACACTAATACAAAGTCTCAGAATGAGTGCTTGTTATGTCTGTTTTTATAATGTTTGTGCTTGTAATGTGTTTGTGTGTACTTTGTGCTTATAATGTGTCTGTGTGTACATGCTTTGTCACACACACATCTCATGCACATTCCCCTTTGTTACACAAAGAAATAGCCCATGCATATTCCCTATGTCACACACATAGAGACATTCCATGCACCTCATACACACCATCCCATACACATTCCCTTTATCACACAGAGACATTCCATGCACATCACATAAACACATCCCATGCACATTCTCTTTATCACACACAAAGACATATTATACACACCACACACATACATCCCATGTACATTCCCTTTGTCACACCAATAGAAACATCCCATGTACATCACACACCACACATATCATCTTGTGTGTGTGCACTTAATTATATAAGTATATATTTGTAGGTACTGTAAGAGGCACAATGTATATAGAAGTGTTACATAATGTAAACCTTGTTAAGAAAAATAAGTAATTGATCTTAATAAGTTATGTCAACATAAATTTCATAAGCTTACTATAGCAAGTAAAATATATATTATAAATGTTCAAGAAAGTAAATAGCACATGTTACTTGTAATATTTCACAAACATAAAATTTCATAAACGTATATGCAATGCTATGCGAGAGTGGATGGGAAAATAACTAATTACATTTAAGATTAAGGATTTAAGGGGGCTAACACAATAACAACCATCATAGTTATAATAAGATTTATTCAATGGAGAGGATGATATGTACTTTTGTTGTGTGTGTGTGTATTTTAAATTTGTATATTTGACAAGAGAAGATCATTATAGTTTTAGCAAGAATAAAAGAAAAATCAAGTTTGATAATATTGAATTTTTATATCTTAACACTTAAGGAGAGTGCTAAAGTAATTGCCAAAATTACAAAAGTTGAAAACATAAAAAAATATAAAGCAAGTTTAGAAATAGACTTCAAAATTATTAATAATCTAATTAAATTAGTTGATAATTTGATTCTCATTAATTAAAGCATGATAAAAAAATGAATATATCTTATTAAATAATCCCATTATAGCTCCAGTAAATACTAATTTCTCAATACCTATAAACAAGTTAAGAACATATTCATTAAGTTTAGTGAGAGCTGACAAGATCTTGGCATACCCCCATTACATGTGAATAAAGTAAAGAATTGGGTAACATGCTATAAAAACATAACAAAGCATAAAGCATTAGTTCAAAAAGCATTTATCAGGTGCTTAATGGAATGCATAACACATACTTTAATAATAACAACGAAGACAGAGAGGCTTTGTTTTTTCATCATATCAAATATCTCTTTAATAGGCATTGAATATGCCTAGCATAATCAGTCAAGTTGTGCATGTTGATTGTGCACAAACCTTAAAGAAGAGAAAATGAAAAGTCATCAATGGAGATTGAGGTGTTGAATAAAGTGTGAAGTTGCAAGGTGCGATAATAAGACTTTGTCGCATTGCTATCATAGTTTTTATTATAACTTCTCTTTATGTTGGATGTTGATTGTTGTTACCTACTGAATTATGTTGATAAGCCCTAGGTGTAAAAGAAACATGCCCGCTTAATGCACTTGAGTATATAGTGATGATTTGGTCAAGTGTCATTAGGTATTAGCAAGAAACTCTATGCAAAGCTAGCATTTACATCTAAAAAAATCTTATCTTGGTTTTTCGTGTCCTAGTTAGGTTTTTGGGTGCTTTCGGTGTGGATATGGGTAGAAACACCCCTAGGGCTAACTTAACCCTAGGGTTGCCCTAACCCCATGCCCTAAACTCCTCAAGTTAGGGTTTAGGAGTTAATGGGTCATCAATTAACTCATCAAATATATTCCCTCTAGGAATGAGATTTCGTGCTAGCCCATTTATGTAAATAGGAAAATGGGCCAGGGGGGAGAGGCTCTATCACATATATTAACTAGTACAAATAGGAGAGCTCTTAGGTTCATGACTGAGTTTGTTGTTCTTCTACTAGTGCAAGCTTTAGCTTGTGTTGTTAAGGTACAATGCTTTGTTGTGTTGCTATAACTTCTAGATAATAGGGGTATGTCCCACTTTTAGGGTAGCCTATCCTTAATGTTGGCAAATCCATGCTTGGAAGGTCTTGTCGGACTGCACGTTCTAAGGGTTAAAGGTTGAGGTTTGTTTCCAACCTCCTTTTTCATGTCAAAACACTCACAACCAAATAGGGCACGTTCGTGTCCTTGTCCCAATTGTGGTCGTGGGTTTTAGGTTGACATGGTTTCCTTACCAAGTTCCTAAGGGATAATAGAGGGGTTCTAAAGTTAGCATTAAGAACCACATTTATGGCACCTAGTGCAACTCTTGAATTTAAGGGGGTAGTGACATGATAGTCCATATTTGGGAAATAGTGTTACATCTTCATGTGACACTAGATTAGATGGCACATAGTACAATGCCTAAGGCACACCTTTTGGGGTTGTCTCATGGGTTAACACCGAGGGGTTGAACACTCTAGTAAGCAAGTGTACTTATGCTCATAATAGGGTGCTAAACCTTGGGCATCAACTCAAGGGAGGTTAGGTCTCGTAATTAGGTGTACCATTGGCACACTTGGTTATGAGGTGTCCTCCTTGGGATTTAAGGATTGAACAACCTAAACACATTAGTAAGAGCCCTTTTGAGAGGCACTTGTGAGGTTATGCATTTAGGATTCTTCAAACTTAGTCTTTGGAGTTTACTTGGTAGAACACTCGTGTCTTCATTAAGTACTAGCCCTAGGACTAAAGTATAACTTGACCACTCAAACTTTATGGTTTAGTTGTAGTTCAGAACACCCCTTGTCACCCTAAAGGGGTTGTACTCTCTGATGAGGGTGATTCTTTAAAGGGTAAGTAACAATGCCTTAACTCTGTTATGAAGGTATGTGTGAGACACATCTCATTTGTGGAGTTAGGGCATGAGTATATATAGTTATCCTCTAGGGTTTATGGGATGGTCAATCTAGAGTTCTAAGTTTTCAACTTAATTAGGCATTTAAGTCAAACTCTTAGGGTTACCTTGGGGGATTTAATGTTGCTCACACATGATCACGTTAGAAGACCACTTGACAATCATGTGTTGGCCCTTCAAGTTAAAACTCTAACAATTATAATTTATTATTAAAAATACCTACAAAAAGATGACTTAAAAGATGGACGAAAAATGGGAATAAAATGAGTATATGATAAATTTATGCAAACATGTTATCAATGTTATCTGAAAGGCATTAAGTAATGTGAAATTCATAAGAGTCACTCTATAAGCATCATCTAAGCCCATGCACCACTTTGAAACTGTAAATATACTTTTTAAATTAGTTTGCATGTATGTATGTATGTGTATGTGTATGTAACGTGTGTATATATGTACTGAAGGTTCGTTGATGCATGTGTATACATATATAGGTAAGTGCCCTTCACTTGCCAAAAAAGTATTGGAGGACATTGTATATGTCTGCATGTTTTATAGAAAAACACGTGTATATACTAAAATCCTGTGATAAGCACATTATGTGTTAATTAAGAATAAGACTGTTAAAAATAATATATTTTATATTTCTTCCTGTGATGCTTATTATATTATTTTATTTGTAGCAATATTTATATAAACCCGAGGTTATGAACTTGATTTAGTTAATAATTTTATATTGGATATAATTTAATTGGTTATATTATGTCTTAATTCATATATATTTTATAATAAAATTCATATTTAATTTTGTAATATGTACACACTAGTGAAATACATGTACAAAGCAAAACTGAGGACATTGTTTTAAATTGAATCAGTATAATTATATCATATTTACTAATTACAAAGATGGATGTGTAATACACCATTATATAAACTATCTGTAAAATGATATATTTAAATAGTTTAGATTTTTTTCAGTATTGAATATTTTTAAAAATGGATAATATCCATGTTTAATATATATATATATATATATATATATATATTAATGCATGAAATTTGTAGCAAAATTGAGCATATGTGCGTGTAGCATATTCTTCAGTTCTTTGCAACACACATGTTAAGTTTAAGTTTCTAACATGTTATGAAAAATTAAATACAAAAATTAAAATGCTTAAATATAATGTTTACGTTTAAGATATTATAAATAACCATGCTAATATTGATATTATTTCAGATCATTTATCCAGATTCAATTGTTTAATTTAAATAAATCTAAATTCATGCAAACCATTAATGTGAAGGTCTATGATACAATCAATTCAAACTTTCAAATTTCAAGAAGAAATTATAAAGAATAAAGTTAATAAGTATTATAGA
Source organism: Selaginella tamariscina (assembly GCA_003024785.1). Lineage (NCBI taxonomy): Eukaryota > Viridiplantae > Streptophyta > Lycopodiopsida > Selaginellales > Selaginellaceae > Selaginella > Selaginella tamariscina. Next base: position 149,380 of record PUQB01000496.1, read on the forward strand.
ATATGCTGTCGTTCTTTGAGAATCTGCAGTCCCACGTACCTAGAAGAACAAAACATATCTATACATCTACATCGAGAGCTTTATAAATTGATACACATCACAAAGAATGTATGTGTATTTGATATATGTGTGTATGTATGTATACCACGGTGTTAACAGGCGTGCGTGCAACACAGTACCTTCCAAGCATCATGACGGTAGCTTGAGGGTTGGTTCCAGGGGAGGTAAGAAAAGTTGAACCATCGACTACTCTAAGCTTTTCGACACCATAAACTCGGTAACTCTCGTCAACGACCCTCCCAACTTGACAGCCACCATGGTAATGCCATATAGTCATTACAGTTTCCTTGCAGTAACTTCCCATTTTAACCGTGTCCGACGTGTTCTTAGGTAAAAGATTACCAAATAGCTTAATAAGCTTTAACATTGGTTCTGGTATATCTCCTACTTCTTTATATCGAAACTCATTCATTGCCTGTTAGTAAACAATAAGTATATACACTGTCGTATACACACATACGTATGTACACACACACATATAAGTGACTTACTGGAGATGAAACCATCCGTTCGATTAGCTGTATCCCTCTAACACACTTCTCCAGATCCTGGGAGTCCTTAAAGTAATTAAACCTAACTATGGGATTATCTTCCACATTAGTGTTTCGAAGACGTAAGAAGCCCCTGGATCGTGGCCCATCTACCTTCTCCATGAGTATACCTGTACAGAAACCAAGTATATACGGTGTATACACATATATACATATATACCTGTTCTTGGTAAGTATGTCTCGGCTTCACTTGACATCTCTTCAATACGATTGTTAAGAATCTCAACCAGCTCAGGCGTGCGTAGTTCAGGTTTTACCGTGCTTACCATCCCCGTCCGAGGTGATAACATGAGTGCAGATGGTTGTGCCAAGCTATAAACAGAAGTTAAGTTGGTACACACACGCACACGTGCATGTGTATATGTGCATGTGTAAACACTAACCCGGTGATGTTTCTTGCGCTTGCTGACTCAATGAAGCTGCCAAACCCAGTAATTCCCACGACTTCCACGAGGGAAACCTCGAGGGGTTTGGGAGAGGGAACGAATATAGCATTCATGGGGTTGTCCCCCATCCCCCGACCAACTGCTTGTGCATCTAGAACAAGAGGGATGTTGAAGGTTTCGAGTTCCTGCTTTGGTCCGATACCACTCAGTAACAGTAGCTGCGGGCTGCCCAGTGCACCCGAGGAGAGTATGACCTCGCTGTGCTTGTTACGGTTTAGTAGTGCTCGGTGCTCCGCTCCTGACCTGTCCGTGTATATGACACCATACGCTCTTTGACGTGTACCATCTGTATGTGTATTTCAATCATATGTGTATATACGTAAGAAGAACTTACCTGTATTAAATAGTATTTTCTTAACAGTGGCGTGAAGCAGGACTTTTGTATTATTGGGATTCGCATATTCCAGCAGATCCGCAGCTGTATGTCTTTTACCGTTGGTGTCAAAGATTGAACCGCCGACCTTTGTACCTCTCACGTGATCGTACGTCACACCGTTGTCCGGGACAACTCCGACTTCAAGTAGGCTCTTTTTAACCGCTGATTGCCATTGTTTAATCTCCGGTACAAACGTCACAACCTTCTCCACCTGTATATACACATGTGTATGCGTTTATTGCGTGTGTTTGATGTGTATGCATACGTACGTAGACGTACGTGAATACATATGTGTATAATAGTTTATATACCCATTTGTAGGCGTCTTCAACAGTGGCTTCGTCCCACCCTGCTGTTTGAATAAAAGATTTACTGGCACGACTATAGAATCCCGCATTCAAGCAGGTGCCTCCACCAAGAACACGAGCCCTCCGATTTGCAACTCCATCCTCGGACGTAAAGGCTTGTGCAGGTGACGTATTGTTGCATTGTGCAAGGTTGTCGATGAAGTATTCAATCCTGTATACAAGTGTTTATCAATCTCTCTCTCTCTCTCTCTCTCTCTCTCTCTCTCACACACACACACACACACACACACACCAGTTTGTTTACAATATGCGTATATACATAGATTTTGGAAGAATAAGATTGACATTGTTTCTACAAAACTTGTCTCGATGTTTGAGTTTACAATTTATTTCTTATATATATATATATATATTATATATATATATATTATTAAAGTATTTACATCACGTATACAATATTTTGGTTCTTATAAATAATATGTATAAATATAAAATAATAAAGAAAATGAGATTATAAACGCGCAGGATATAAACTTGAACTCAATTAATGTAATATAATCCTTACTTAAAACATATGTAATTATATAATTAGCATCTTTAATTAATAAATGCAATGTGAAATTAAATATACGAAAATACAATACCATTGCCTTTATATAGTTAGTTACATATTAGACTATAGAGCATTTTTAATTAGTAAAACATGGAGAATGAAACTCCACTTCAAAATATATACTTATGTTAAATAGTATAACACTATCCTACAATGATTATGAAACTATAAATTTAAGATATAATATATTATAACAGATATCTATATATTGTGCTTATACTTAACTAATTTAATAATAGTATTAAGTTAGTATTTTCCATGTAATTAATTAAATTAATTACCTCTCTATATTCTGTATACCATAAGGAGCTCCTCCTCTCTCAATCAATAACACTCTGTACTTAGACGAAAGCGTGGATGCTAATGGACATCCTGCAGTGCCTCCTCCCACAATTATATAATCATATCCTCGGGATATTCCTGGCGATGAAATCGCATCTTGCAAGAATGTGTACTTTCCTGTATTCAAAACACACTATATACAACACACACACACGTACACACATCCTTATATACGTACACGTAGATACTATATCTTTGCTATACATATAAATCTCTCTCTCTGCATTGAAGTATACAATGTTGTGAAAGCACACACAGATATACACTTAGTACACACGCGCATACATTCAATAGCATATAATATGCTGAATGTGTGCAAATGTATATATAATGTATGAATAACAAATGGGTGTGTATGTATATGTGTGTGCGTATGTACATACCTGCTATTGAACCAAGAATGCTTGTTGCTAAGAGTATAACTCGAAGAAGCATGTTGTTGGAGCTCTTGTTTCTAAGAAAGACTCTTGTGCAACAGCAGTTAATTTAACTGGGGTCATTTTCTAATTTACTAAATTTATTATATTTATTTTTATTACTTTTTTATAAATATATAAATTTTTTTAATTACACTTAAATGTATATTCATTGTAGGTATACATATTAGCTGGAATCGATAGCAAAGGGAACGTGACGTGTTATTATGAGTAAAAGCGGCTCTGTGGTCCGTACGTGTCTTTTTAATATATATTCAATATATAAAGCATTTTATTGAGGTTTTATTTAATAGTTATAATTTTATTTTATTTTATTTATTTACTTAAAAGCTGATTCATGGTTGGTTGTACCAGGGTGGAGTGCGTGCGAAATATAATTGACTGTCTACGCTGCAATGGGCTTATATATATAATAATATAATGATATTAATTTAATACGCATTTAATAATATATATTTTTAATTTATATACATATATTTCTATTAAGCGCATGTGTGTGTGAAAATATAGTTATGATTAAAACTTAAATAACTCAGTTATTGTTTCCCATTACTGGAATTTAAACCTGTGTTATATACTACATACATATATTTAAATTAGTGTTATTTAATTAAGAATTTAATTTTATCTAATAAAAATTTAAATAAAACAAAACAATATAAATAATTAATTATTATTTATATAAATGAATAATTTATAGCAATGGTACCCTGACAAACTCCTGTACATAGTCAATTTCTTTGTTTGCAAGACTCACGTGGTGGAGTTAAATACACACATCCAGGGTTCGAATCCCTTTGGGTGTAAAGGGCATTATTTGGATTTCACATAAAAGGGCGTTCTTCAAGCTCAGGTATGTTCTGAAATTTTTTAATTTAACATGGATCTGTATTTAATTTCTTATTTTTTGACAAAAGTAATTTATACAGATTTAATTTAAATGAAACTTATATAAACTTATATAAAATGCATTTAAATTAAATATGTATAAATTAAATATAAATGAAATGCATTTTATATAACTTTTCATATATGTATTTATAATGTCTTGTAGCAATGAATTCTATGCAAATCAACAGTGGTACACATACATACATACCTGTGTATGTGTCTTTCAATATGCATATTTGCGATACATGAATGTATATACGGTATGTGTGTGTGTGTGTGTGTGTGAGAGAGAGAGAAGAGAGAGGGAGAGAGGGAGTATTAGAGTAAGGCTTTATATCTATTATCTCTATATCTGTGTGTGTATGTGAATATGTGTTTATATATTCTTATATGCACGCATATGTATGTGACTGTATATGTATATCTGGACGTGTTCATGTTATAATCAATACAATCTATATACAATACAGCTATGCTCGCGGCGGTAGGAAGTCACGTCTTGAAACCATCCATCTGCCGATGCCGCCGCATGCAGGCTGCAATGGTTTCGTGAGTGGAGAGTATATGTGTATTATGTACATCATATAAATGTTACTAGATATACGATCATATACACGCTGCTGTTTGTGTGTGTGTGTTGTGTGTGTGTGTGTGTTGTGTGTGTGTGAGAGAGAGAGAGAGAGAGAGATTCTCACTTAATAAATACAGGTTAGCATGAAAGAAGCCGTTCCAACTACAGATTTATGTGACAAATATTACAATGAGATAATAAGTGCTGGTACGGTCCATGTTTTATCACCCGTTTTCCAAATGTTCGGAAAGAAGGATACTTTTCAGGCCCAATTACAACTCTCAAAGTCTTCGAGGATAACTCGCTTGTGCGCTCGGCTGTAGAACACCAGGGACACGGACAAGTTCTGGTGTGTGTGTGTGTGTGTGTGTGAAAGAGAGAGAGAGAGAGAGAGAGAGAGAGAGAGAGAGAGAGAGAGAGAGAGAGAGAGTGCGTGGTGTGTGTACGCATGTGCGTGCGTGTGTACAGCATCTTATTATTACTATTCTGTGTCTATTTTAATAATTAACTTAAACTTTTAATTAAACTCTTAAGGTGGTGGATGGTGGTGGCAGTCTGAGATGTGCACTCTTCGGAGGAAACTTAGCACAGATTGCTTCTCAAAATGGCTGGGCAGGTATGGAGAATAAACTTCTGTTTAGTGATAAAGTTTGTTAAGTAAATGATCAACTTATAATTAACAATAAGTTAATGTGTGAGTTAAACGAAGCACACTATGTATGTACACACACATGTATACACAAATTACCCGCTCTCTCTCTCTCTAGAGGTTACAACGTATATATTGAAGCTCACATCTTACTTGCAGATATGTCTAAGATATATGTGCGTGTGTGCGTGTGTGTGTTTAGTATACAAGATGTGTGTTAATATGGAGCTTTTCTGCTGTACTAAGGAATGCAATATATATTAGTTTTGCTACCTAAAAAACTATATATTACATAGACATGCATATATTGTGTATGTGTGTACGTTGTATGTAACTATGCGCATCACACACACACACACACACACACACATATATATATATATATTGCAGGGGTTGTCCTGAATGCATGTGTAAGGGATGTTGACGAGATAAACAGCGTGGAGATTGGTGTGAAAGCTCTGGCTCCACATCCACTGAAGAGCTTCAAACGTGGGCAAGGTGAAAGGGATATTCCGGTTGCTATTGGCGGCATTAGAATATTCCCTGGACAATGGTGCTATTCTGACGCTGACGGCATCGTCATCTCCGACAAAGAGCTTTGAATGTTTTAATTAAAAACTTAATGTTTAATATTTAAAGATCAAATTTAGTTTTATATAATCAGAGACAGTGTAAGACAAAAGAGGCTAGTTAACTCTTGATTAACTTAATAATTAACTATACAATTAAGTAGTAATTAACATAGATTGGTTAATTAAAATAGAAATACCTTGTGTGACTCATGGTTTCTTTTATGGAATATACGTTGACAGAGAAGATCTAGGAATAATATATACATGTATAATTTAATTCTTATACATATTTTTTTAACATTTTTACTTAGCCATTTAATATAATGTATATATATACACCCATGTGCATCGCAGCAAATGCCCTGTTGGGGCATTTGCAGTCTCTGACCTTAAGTACACACACGCTACACACGCACGCCCAGAGACACACACACCACACACATATATATAATAAATGTAAGCAAATAACACTGTACTTCTCGTGGATGGCATCTGGCTAATCAGCTGCAGTTTAACAAAATGTACTTCACATATTTTATGATTGCTTTTCGATATTCACAAACATCTTAGTAGTTAATTAACTATGTTTGATGAGAAGTCGTTGTTGTTCCACTACATATCTCCACACGCACGCATACACATACGTATACACGCAATATAATATGATAAATATATGCTTCTGCGTGCAGCAGATATCAGTGTACGTGGGACAGAAGCTTTTTCTTTCCGAGCGTTTTGGTATCCACTCGAACACTTAGATAACTTAGAGTATGAGCAAAACAGTATTGAATTCCTACATGGATCGTGTTTTAATTTGCATGATTACATATCACTGGCACTGGATTTGACATATGCATCCAGCAGCCCGTTTCTGGCATCGAAGATTGATGTTAAACAAGCCAGAGTTGAGATTAACACAACAAACACAGTCTGCAGGGTCTCAGATGGATTTCTCTGTGCAACTCTCGACTGGTGGCCTGCTGGGAAATGCGACTATGGAACATGTAGCTGGAGATGCATCGCTTCTTACACTGGTAAGAAGATCTCCTTGCTGTAAATTCCACCACGGTCTCGTCCATAACTTACCCGTTATTTATTTTTCTTGCAGAAAATCAATCACCCATTACTGGAAAATGCTATTAAAGGTTAGTGATATAGTTTTATATATATATATATATTAAAAAAAAAAAATTTATATGTATATATGCAGCATTGTCTCCTCTTACTTTGAGACTGGGAGGCTCTCTACAGGACAGACTGTTTTATAAAGTTGGGAACATCCAGAAGCCTTGTACTGACTTCATTAAACAGCAAGCTATCTTTGGATTCTCTGAAGGATGTCTCAATATGTCTCGATGGGTGGAGCTTAATCAATTATTTCAGAAATCTGGGTAATTCACACACACACAACACACACACACAGAGAGAGAGAGAGACACAATGTATATATGTTTGTCACAGTGCTTCGTGGTGTTTGGTTTGAATGCATTATATGGAAGACAGAGAGTTGCAAAGGGTGTGTATACAGGAGCGTGGGATCCAAGTAATACCAGGGACTTTATCAAGTATACACATGACCATAAAATCCCCATAGTCGCATGGGAACTTGGTAAGTTACTCATGTACTTATATACATAAATTTATTACCATTGTCATGATGTAATATATTTAATTATACATGTCATCATTTTTCTTCAAGAGCACTATATACATTTATGTATAATATGTCATGTATGTACACCCATGTGTGTGTGTGTGTGTGTTTCTGAATATATATATTCACACGATGAAACTCACGTGATAGAGATTAAAATATTTGTCCATGTGTTCATCATTTCATGTGGCTTGCATACTTATCTGTGTATAGTCGATACAGACACACACACACACACACACACATGTATATCTGTGTGTAACTAGTATGTATTTATGTATACACTTGTATATTTATGTATTTCAGGGAATGAGTTAAGTGCAAATGGAGTAGCACAACAATAAACGCAGTACAGTACGCGGCAGACGTGAGAAATCTCCGTAAAATCGTAGACGACATCTACGGCTCGGATTCACCCTCAAAACCCTCGTGGTAGCTCCAGATGGCTTCTTTGTACAGGCTTGGTACCAAAATCTACTGCAGAAGACTGGTCCACGTGTCCTTGACTGTTACAGTCATATATACAACCTTGGATCAGGCCTCGATCAGCATCTTATACAGAAGATTCTTAATCCAAACTATTTAATCCAGGTTTAATATTTATATATGTAATATAAATTTATATATTTATATAGGTAGTTCACATATCATTATCTATGTTTAATTTAATTTAATTTAATTTAGGAAGCTGGTGCATTTAAACAAATGAGGGATACGGTGTCAAGATACGGTCCTTGGGCACAGGCTTGGATTGGGGAAGCTGGGGGTGCATATAATAGTGGCCAACACCTTGTTAACGATGCATTTGTCTCCAGCTTTTGGTAATATACATATACATATAGTGTGTGTGTGTGTTGTGGTTGTCTGCTGCTTGTGTATTACATATTCTTATGACAGCTGGAATTTATTTGTATGTATGTTGTGTATATATATATATGACAGGTACTTGGACCAACTCGGGATGGCGGCTTCCCACAACACAGCTGTATATTGTAGACAGAGCTTAGTTGGCGGCAACTATGCATTGCTGCAAACTAGTACATTTTATCCTAATCCTGATTATTACAGGTAATTAATTATTATTAATTAATATTAACTTAATTTATTTAATCAAAACATATATTTAAATAATATGTTTTTTTTAATAGTGCACTGCTATGGAAGCAGCTTATGGGGAATGATGTGTTACCTACAACCGTAGTGAATGAGAGTTATTTGAGAGCTTATGCTCACTGTGCAAAGTCTAATTCGGTAAATATCAATATTAAAATTAAATTATATTTAAAAAATTTATATAATAACTAAATTTTATAAAAAAACTATCATTTTTTAAATTAATTATATATTTTACTAATTTTTATTATTATTTATTAGGGTGGAGTGTCTGTGTTACTGATTAACTTTAGTAACTCGACAATTTTAATATTAATCTCGGCTTTAATCAATTCTCACGAACACATTATAAAAAGGAGTTTGATCAATCTCGGTTTGAATACCATTTAACGGCTCCAAATACAAATTTAAGGAGCCAAAGTGTATATCTTAATGGGGCTTATTCAGGTGCGTGCGTGCGTGCGTGCATGTGTGTGTGCGTGTAAGTTATATGCACACACGCATTTTACGTATTAATAACATAGTTATATAATGTATTACAGATAACGAAAGATGGGAATATACCAGTTATGAAGCCAAAGACAGTGGAATATTCCCAGCCAATCAGAGTGGCGCCTTTGAGTATTGCATTTGTTGTGTTGCCTGATGCAGAAGTGCGGGCTTGCACCATAGCTGTATGAGGTTGATTAATTTCATTATTAAATGAAAAATAGAAAATATTATTAAATTATTTATTAAAAATTAAAAAGCAAAGTTATAGAAAAAAATTAAAATGTAATTATAGTAATTTCTATAATTACATTATTTAAATTAATTAAAAAGGAAAAGCAAAAGTAAGGGGCACCCATGTGGCTCAACGTACTTGGGCCACTTTTAAATATCTGGACCATTATACGGTCCATTCATCCAGATCATGGACGTGGGATGGGCCCCATTCTCCGCATCGGACGGCTATGACACTAGGGCTTATTGTTCATAGCCAGAACTCTCAAGCAAATCCTACTCTTCTCCCTCGTTTGATTTGGTTCATCCCTCTTTGGAAATATATAAGGTTTTTGATCGATCTGTTTAATCGATTAATCGATTTGTATGGTTTTTGCTGTAATATATATCTAACATGCATTTTGATGTTTTTCTTATGGTTTTTTATGTGTAGATATGGCAGAGAATGATGAAATCCAGCCCTTGTGGTTGATAATGGGTTCTGTATGGTTAAGGTATGTATATATAATATGATCAGGTTTCTACTGATCTTTTGTACACTGTTTGATTCAATATGTATGTCTGTATATACGTCGTATGTGCGTATATACGTCGTATGTGCATGCATTTTCCTTAAGTTGGTTGATCTTGCATGTCTCCATCTCCTGAGAAATGTAGTATATACATGTGTTTCTGTCAATATATGTGTACACACATGAATGTATGTGTATATGCGTTGTATGTGCGTGTATGTATAATGACTTGATTCATCTCATTTCCTCAAGTTGGTTGATCTTGCATGCCTCCATTTCATGGGAAATGTAATATATATATGTTTCTATCCATATATATGTATACACATGAATGTATATGTATATACACATGCATACAGGCGGATTTGCTGGGATGATGCACCAAGAGCGGTATTTCCCAGCATAGTGGGACGTCCAAGGCACACAGGAGTGATGGTGGGGATGGGACAGAAGGACGCATACGTGGGGGACGAGGCACAATCAAAGCGTGGGATTCTAAGTCTCAAGTATCCCATAGAGCATGGGATTGTCACAAACTGGGATGATATGGAGAAGATATGGCACCATACGTTTTATAACGAGCTCCGTGTTTCCCCCGAGGAACATCCCGTTTTACTCACAGAAGCCCCCTTGAATCCCAAAGCAAACAGGGAGAAGATGACCCAGATTATGTTTGAGACTTTTAATGTGCCTGCTATGTATGTTGCTATTCAAGCTGTTCTTTCACTCTACGCAAGTGGACGCACTACAGGTATATATTTATATATATATTATCATATGGTTACTATGATTCCTTTAAGTATTATATTGTATGTATGTATTCATGTTTTCAAGTGTTTAAAAGTTACTGTTGCTGTACTCTTGAGGCACATTATGCCTTTGGTTTGATTGCAGTGTTCATATTGCGTGTTTACTCATTAAGAGACCAGAGAGAGAGAGAGAGAATGTATATATGTATTTATGTTTTCAAGTGTTTAATAGTTACTGTTGCCTGTTCCTGTACTCTTGAGGCACATTATGTCTTCGGTTTGATTACAGTGTTCATATTGTGTGCTCACTCATTAAGAGATCATCATGTGTGTGTGTGTGTGTGGTGTGTGTGTGTGTGAGAGAGAGAGAGAGAGAGAGAGAGAGAGAGAGAGAGAATTAATGATGTGTTAGGTATTGTAAAATATATCATGATTTGTACACACAGATATCGGTCAGAAACATATATATAGACATAAATATGTAGCTACTAATCGATTACGCACGCACGCATACACATGTACACACATATACGCATATAGACATATGCACGTATAGATTTAATCTTCATAATTAACTAGTTAAATTGTTTTTACTGCAGGTATTGTACTAGATTCCGGTGACGGGGTTACACACACGGTACCGATATACGAAGGATATGCACTCCCACATGCAATCCTACGGATGGATTTAGCCGGGCGAGATCTAACGGACCACTTGATGAAGATACTCACGGAGAGGGATATTCCTTTACAACAACAGCAGAGCGTGAGATAGTCCGCGACATGAAGGAGAAGCTTGCTTACGTGGCACTAGACTTTGACCAGGAGATGGAGAAGTCAAAACACTCGTCATCGCTAGAGAAGAGTTACGAACTCCCTGATGGCCAGGTTATCACTATTGGCTCCGAGCGTTTCAGGTAAGTTTATATCAATATATTTTCTTATACTAATTTATTTTAATATACAAAGATTGTATTAATATATTTATATTATATATAGTATGTCATTTTCAGGTGTCCAGAGGTGTTATTTCAGCCTTCACTCATTGGGATGGAATCTGCTGGGATTCATGAGACAACATACAACTCTATAATGAAGTGTGACGTGGATATTCGAAAGGATCTTTATGGGAACATTGTGTTAAGTGGGGATCCACCATGTTCGGTGGGATTGAGAGAGAATGAGCAAAGAGATTACTGCACTTGCCCCGGCTAGTATGAAGATTAAGGTGGTCGCTCCCCCTGAGAGGAAATACAGTGTTTGGATTGGTGGTTCTATCTTGGCTTCTCTCAGTACTTTCCAGCAGGTAACACACGCACACACACACACACACACATATCGCTGTGCGTGTGATCTAATAATATTGTGCTTATATCGTGTAAAGATAGAAAAATAGTTTACTATAGTTCATTTTGTGCATGGACATATAAAGACAGCTCTCTCTCTCTCTCTAGTTTCCAGCAGGTACACACGCGCACACACACATACCGTGTGCGTGTGATATAATACTGTGCTTATATCGTGTAGAGATAGAAAAATAGCTTACTTTAGCTCATTTTGGACATATAAAACAGCTCTCTCTCTCTTCTCTCTCTACTTTCCAGCGGGTACACACGCGCGCACACACACATACCGTGTGCGTGTGATATAATACTGTGCTTATATCGTGTAGAGACAATAAAATAGTTTACTAGTTCATTGTAGAGTTCCCGGTGTGCATTGACATATAAAGACAGCTCTCTCTCTTCTCTCTCATATGTAAATATATAGAACATTGTTGCAATGTTTAATGCATATTTAATGCATATATTTGTGTATTGTATATGTACCACGTTTTTTTTACTATAATATTTATCTAATTATTTCATATATGATTTTCAGATGTGGATTGCAAAGGCAGAATATGATGAATCTGGACCATCGATCGTTCATCGGAAATGTTTCTAGATTGAGTTTTAACAATTTACTGGTCAGTATGAATAAGAAATGAGGTATGCGTTTTTCTTTTTTTCTTTTTGGGTCATTTTTGCGAATTTCACAGCAGCCGAGTCCGACATTTGTAAAACCTTTAAAACGTCTTTTTAAATATGTTTTTTTGTTAGATGTAATTCGTACATAGGATTATACTCTCTTAAATATTTATGTTATTATTTCAATGTAATTATTATGTGTTATAAACATCTCATCTGCTTCTGAAATCGTTTGATCTGTATGTACTATATTAAATTGTGTTTGACCCGTATGTGATATATTGAATTTAATTAAAGAGATTTGTATTATTAATCATTAACAAAATGATAAGCATATCAAGGTTTAAAATAAAAACATAAATTTAATAATTGTATTGTCTATAGGAGTAAGAAGTGTATTAATTTCCTGGGTTTGCTTTGCCATGAGCATGGAGCGCATACATGTGTATAATGTGCTATGTAAAATTTTCAACTATATGTAAATTCATGTCAAATAGTATTTAAATTATAATTCTCTTTTAATTAAATTTAATAATAATATATATAATATCAATAAATCTATCAATCTATAATAAATACAGTATATGCATAAAACTCTCTCTCTCACACTACAATACACACACCATACACACGCATAAAGACACACACACCATACCTATCTATGCTAATATAATTATATTAATTTTCATCTAACATTATTGAACATAAGATCTTTATTAATTGTATCTTATTTTAATGAATTAATTCCAAACTTTTTATGTTGTAGAATTATACATTAAATATTCCTTTCTAAACCCTATTTAGTATATATGCATGTTATATTTGTACAAATTATTTGTGTACCACATATTATTTTAATGAATCCACATATTAGGATTAATGTATCTATATAGGGGTATGTAAATAAGCAGTTAGAATGTACATAAACTTCATAAGATTAATATTATATTTTCAGTAATTTATAATACAGTGATAAAATATTGCATATATGCACGTATATGTATTTACACGCATATGATTAGAGACAGTTTCTTCTACACATTGATATACACCAAAAAGGTTCATATATACAATTAATCTCGTTTTTTAATTTAAAAAGGGAAATAATTGACATAATAATATTATCTTAAAATTTTGGAATTAAAAAGGAGCTCTCGATTAAGAAAAATTAATACATATTAAAAGAAGTTCACATACATAAAATTAAAAAACAGTAAAGAATAAGAAAAACAAAAGCAATTGTAATTTTATTAACTCAAGTGTATTGAATTTTTATCCTTCTTAAATTATATGTTATTTTAATGAATTAATTGAAGCCTTTATATGTAAAAACAATTTTGAATCGTATATGTTAATTTATTTTTTTTGCTACACTTACGTATCAACCGAGTAAGAATTTTATGAAATATACCTTAAATATATTCCAAAGCATATATTAGAACTATATATGGATGTCACATACAAAACAAAAGTTGCCTAAAATAGCTTAACCTCCTTATATATAAAAAAGGGTTTACTAACCTTATATCTATTCTTAAGGTTAAATATACATCCTTTTGATGTGTGGAGATACCAAGTAGTCTATAATTTATTTTTTTCTTCTTAAGTCTTTCTTTTCTCAAGTATAGACACAACAATTGCTTGGTGTCTTGACACAAAGATCCCACAGTCCAACTGGGTGTACTTGCCGCCACAGATAATGCACATGTTTGAGTTGAACACTTTCATATGATGGTTACATATCACCAATGGGATCCTCTCCATCAACTTCATGAGTTAGCACCTTGTTTGCATGGATTTGCTGCCTTATGGTTTCAACTCCTAACCTCAACATCCAAGGCTATGATTGATTTGTCTTTATCAGCATTGGCGATTGCATCCAAGCGTCATGCAAATGCCTTTGGGTCTTTAGATGAAGTTTTATCATGCAACAAAAAGGTGGTGAAACAGTTATACAGTTTAGAGTCCATTTTAAGAACCACTTGGCTCAAGTGGATCCTAACATGTCTGAGGTGGTTAAGAAAGGGCTATTCTATCAAGTGTTTGGTACAATAAGAGTCCTTGTTTGGATAAGTAGCCTGACGACCTTGGATGATGTTATCCAAATTGCACAAGCACTTGAAGATGGTGTTGTCTCCTTTATTACTTATGTTCAACCTAGACCAACCCCTCTTCAAGTGCTTGTGTGATTTGATTACCATCCTCCAAGGTCGTCGGGTGATATCCATGAACAAGGACTCCTATTTTACAAGCACTTAATAAAATAGCCCTTTCTTAACCATCTCGGACATGTTAGGATCCACTTGAGCCAAGTGGTTCTTAAAACGGACTCCAAACTGTGTAGTTGTTTCATCATCTTTTCATTGCAATCGTAAAACCTCATCTAACGACATAGAGGCATAATGTAAGGATTCTAAGGAATATACCTTGAGTATGTTCCAAGACATATACTGAAACTATATATGGATGCCACAAGGATTAGATCAAAGGTTGCTTAAAATAGCTTAGCCTCCTTATGTATAAGGAAGGGTTTGCTAACCCTCTTCCATTGTTACTCATCCACAACCCATAGAGGTAGATGTTGCAGTTCCACAGGCTACATTCCAACCCATGTGGCAAGGACGATGTCAAAGTTTTAACCCAAAGGGCCAACACGTGGCAACACAGTGGCCATTCGGCATCATCACCCTGTGTGAGCAACGCTAAGTTTCCCAGAACAACCCCAACGACCCCTAGGGTTAGACTCTAATGCCCAAGTGGACAGGAGACTTAGGGTTTAGCCTAAGTCTCCCTAGAATGTCTGCCCCCAGAACCCTTGAGGGATAACCCTAGTTGACTTAGGGTTTAGCCTAAGTCTCCCTAGAGTGTCTACCCCCAAAACCCTTGAGGGATAACCCTAGTTGACTTAGGGTCTTGCCCTAGAAGACCTAGACAGGCTCATGCCCTAACCCCCATCAAGGAGACGTGTGTTCCACACATACCCCGGACAGAGCTAAGGCATCGTCACTTACCCCTTGAGGAATCACCCTCATCCGGGAGTACAACCCCTTTAGGGCGACAAGGGGTACCCTGAACCACGACTAACCCCTAAGGGTTTGAGTGGCCAAGTTATACCCTAGACCTAGGGCTAGTACTTAGTGAGGACACGAGTGTTCTACTAAGCAAACTCCCTAAGGCTAGGTTTGGGATAACCCTAAGCACATGACCTTGCGAGTGCCTCACGAAAGGGCTCCTGCTAACAGCTTAGGTTGTTCAACCCTTGAATTCCAAGGAGAACACTCCCCTAGCCAAGTGTGCCAAAGCACACCTAGTTATGAGACCTAACCTCCCTTGAGCGGATGCCCAAGGCTTAGCACCCTAGTGCAAGCACAAGCATGTCTTTTTTGCTAAGTATCCAACCCCTTGCGACAAGCCCATGACATAACCCCAAAGGGCGTGCCTCGGTTGTACCATGTGACGTTTAGCCCAGTGTCACATCTCCATGTGACACTGCCTTCCATGATGTGGGCTATCATGCCATAGCCCTTAGATTCAAGAGTTGCACCAAGTACACAAACGTGGCTCCTAAATGCCAACTCTAGAACCCCTTAATGAACCCTCAGGAACCAGGTAATTGAACCTGTCAAACAAGATCCCACGCCCACAGTTGGACAAGGACACGGATGTGCCTTGCTTGGCCGTGAGTGCTACACCTAGCTTGACGTGGAGGAGGAGGCTGGAGACAAGCCTCAACCTCTGCCTCTTGGAACGTGCATTCCACAAGACCTCCCAGGCATGGATTCGCCAACGTTAAGGGTAAGCTACCCCGAAGGTGGGACGTACCCCTGGCATCTGGAAGTTAGGGCGGCACAACAGAGGGTTGTGCCTTGACGACACAAGCTAGAGCTTGCACCGGGAGAAGAGTAACGAGCTCAGTCATGAACCCAGGAACCCTCACTCCTATATACTACCTTATTTATGTGACAGAGGCCCCCCCCTGTTTTCCTGTTTACATAAGTGGGCTAGCACTGAAATCTCATTCCCAGAGGGAATACTTGGTGAGTTATCCATCGACCCCTAAACCCTAACCTGTCAAACCTAAGGGGTATTTTAAGCATATCCGACATGCCGAACTCACCGGAACTAACCATTAACCCAACTGGGACATGGAAAATGAGGGTAAGAGTTTTCTAGAAGGTAAGTGCTACCTTCGCTTAGAGTTTCTCGCGATATCTAAGGACAGCCGGCCGGACTACCCTAAACACCTAAGTGCACTAAGCGAGGCTGTTTCTCACTATCTAGGGCTTGCCAACAGTATAATAGGTAACAACAGTCAACGTCCAAAGTAAAGAGGAGTCATAGTAAAAACTATGACAGACGAGGACGAGGACATGGTTGTGGATACGAAAGGCGTGGATGTGGTCAACAATGCGGATGTGGAATATAGTATTTTGAGTGTCAGGGATTTGGGCACTTAGCGATTGAGTGTGCAATTGTCAACGTCCAGCTCATTAAGGTGTACAAGACAGGGAAGTGGTAGTTCCATCAGTGGATGTATTACCTCTTTTTAATAATGAGCATGAAAACTAATTCCTATCACTAATGCAACAGAGGGATTGTGTGATGGGGTTTTACAACCTTTGTGTTTTTGTGGTGTGATGTTACAAGGTGTGGTTGAAACACTCGAGAAGTCTTTTCTTTTAAGGTTTTGTGTGTGATTGTCCAATATCAGTTCTTCTTGATTCTGAGTTGGCCATCTCATCTCATCCATTTGACAT
This sequence comes from Selaginella tamariscina, assembly GCA_003024785.1. Taxonomy (NCBI): domain Eukaryota; kingdom Viridiplantae; phylum Streptophyta; class Lycopodiopsida; order Selaginellales; family Selaginellaceae; genus Selaginella; species Selaginella tamariscina. Next base: position 166,674 of record PUQB01000496.1, read on the forward strand.
TCCTTAGTGACATAATGCTCTCTTTCGGCGGAACTTACTCAACGAACATTTCAAATATTATATGGAGATAATAAGTCTTTCACTATTTCTTTTCAGGCTTGTTATGCCCTTATTTGGTTAGGGTCATATTCGATGCACATCTTAAGCCACTGAAATTTTTTGGTCAAAGATCAATTGCTCTTTGAAACCTTAAAGCCATTGACTTACGAGCGATTTGGAAAGGTATGGAACGATTAAGAGTGTGAATCCAACATAAACAATGAAGAGATAAAATCTTAAATGTATGTCATTAACACTTCTATAAACAGTCATCCTAAATTTTATTTAATACATAGCATGGCTTTAGGCATTACCTCTTCGGGTCATGCCTTCTCAATTGTATGACACATGATTTTGGGTTTTTAATTGGATGTGTGCTAAGGGTGTATGTATGAACTTTAACACGGGGGAGGTTTTCATTCCGGGTTATTCTCCCTTACAAGCACAATACAATTTAGAGTTCGTGCATTTCTTCAGGCTATTGTAGAGGTGATCTTTCCTACTAATTCATTTCCAGAATTTCATCAAAAGGATATGGAAAAGCTTCTTCATTAGTTCCCAAATCTACAATAGCTAGTGGTGGTAGGGAGGACTATAGTCAACACTTGCCATCAGATCGATACAAAAGATGCTACACCAATAAAGGTTCCAATTCAGTGGCTATCTCCTTGAGAGAAGCAAGAGATGGCATAAGCTGTTCGGAATATGTTAGCTCAAGGAGTGGTATGTTCGTCTTATAGCCCATGGACTTTTAAGCCTCATATCATTAATAAAGTAGATGGAGGTAGGCATTTCAAACGATTGATTTTTGACTTTTAAATAATGTGATGGTACCGAATAGTTATCCTATGTCACTCATGAATGACCTTATTGACAAATTGGGGAAGAGTCATTGGTTCATGACACTAAATTTAGCTTTAGGCTATTGGTAGGTTCCTCTTATTGGAAAAGCAATATTGGTTGCATTTACCGGATTGTAATGGATTGTATGAGTTTACGGTGATGCCTTTTGGTTTGATGAATGCTCTAGCCACATTTCAACAACTCATAGATGAAGTCATTTGAGATTTAAAATATTTTGCATGAGTGTTTGTGGACGATCTTCTGCTAGTACATAGGAAGAACATTTGATTCACATGGAGCAAATCTTATTATGGTTGGAACGATATTAATCTAGGTGCTGATCTCATGCAAGAAGATCCAGAATCAGGTCAATGGCATCCCATTGCATATGCGAATCAAAGTCTCAGTGGTTCAAAACTCAATTATTCGACTACGAACAAGGAATATCTAGCAATTATTTGGGCATTAATCATATAATTATTAATTCATAGTTCATCATCGTCCATGTTCTTCCATGACGAATGTGAATGCTTTGCCATGGGCAACAGTTGCTGCAGGTGTCTTATCATCTTTATAACTCACACCATTGCCTAGTCTCCATGAAATTAAGTTGGCATAGCGCTTGAAATCATGAAGTTAACGAATAATAGATGCACTCAAAGCTCCTGAGTTGGTTGCATATGTTAATATTGATTTTGGGACCATATTGTAAAGTTCACGATGGTAAAGGATCTCCTTTATTTACTCCACCTCGGTTGGTAATCCCATTATGTTGTGTATCTCACTTTCTTCATGCTTTTCATGATGATCCTTTCTCTAGTCATCTCGGGTTTCATAAAATGTTAAACAAGTTACGCTCACAATTCTATTAGCCTCAACTCTGACATGACCTGACCTTCATTAACATTTGCAAATATGTCATCTCTATCAAGTTCAGAATTCTCGATCCACTTCTCCTAACGGTCATTTGTAATTTATTCAAGTTCATCATCCTTTTGAGTTGATCTCATTGGACCATTTCCAACAATGACGGCAGAGACTACATAGGCTATTGTTTTGTTAAATTATTTGACACGGTATGTGAAGGTCCGGGCTCTTCTGGAGGCCAAGGCAACTTATGTGGCAAATTTCTTGTTTCATCAAATCGTGTTAAGACATGGATGTCTAGAGTGTGTTCTTTCACATCAAGGACCTCATTTAACAACTGAAGTTTTGAGTTTGTTAATTTTGAGGTTGGGAATCAAACAGTTTTTCACACCAGAAATTGATAGTTTAATGGAGTGACTCAACCATACTTTTGAGTGTATGTTGTATAAGTATGTGAATCAATGCCAGACCAACTGGAATTAGTACTTGCCCCCCCTTCATTTTGCCTATGTGTCAGTTCATTGGAGTCTCTCCATTTCATTTCTTGTATGGTTGTTCCTTGTGTTTCCTTCTGATGTTAATTCTTCTTCTTTTCATCATGTTTCAACAGATGCACAAACGTGGAGTTGGTATTTAGATCAAACCCTTCCGGTATTGCACAAAGATATGTTAACAAAGTTATTTTATACTCAGGAGGTACAGCAAAGACATTATAATGCTTGGCATTCGTTTGTCCTTGATTATGTTGTGGGTTATAAAGTGCTAGTCTTATATTCAAAAATGCATTTTAAAGAGTTGTTTTTTGAATTAATTTCTGAGTGGATTGGTCCATATTCCATTGTATGAAGATTGGGTTCTAAAATGTACATCGTTCGCAATTCATATGAAGTGAATCAAAATGCACATTTCAGTGATTGTCTCCATATCATAGATAAAAAAGAATAATGTAAAGATACCTTGAGTATATTCTAAGACATATATTGGATAGATACTAAATTATATAGATACCATCTTGTACACACATAGATAGATTTACATCTTATTTTAATGATTTACTTTCTGTATATTTCATCTTTAACTTTCTTTCTCTCTCACTCACTCTCTCTCACACACACATGATGTATATTGTCATCGTACCAATTGTCATCTTGTATATACAGTAAAAAATCATCCAAGATGTAAATGTCCAGCCTACTATTGTATAGTTCCAGGTTTATAAAATATATTTATATTTAATGATTATTATATAATAAATTTATATTTATTATTATTAAATAATATTATACGAACAAAAATATACCAGAATAATTTGGCCAAGAGATCGAAGTTGATTAAAGAAAAATTAAACTCCACATCCGAACATAGATTTTTAAAATTAAAACAATTCTATATATAATATAACACTTCAAAAATATGCTACAGTGAATAAATAAACGAGAAAAATATAATTATATATATATGTTTGAACCTTAAAACTTAATGTACTAAGATTCTAGAATATTCTAAGGTAAAACCTTGCTTTTCTTTAACGGTTTTTAGGTTCTTAAAGAATGTGGAGCGCCGATTAGGAGAAGAGATTTCCATGTAAGTCTGATAATCCCTGAAATATTCATGAAAAATGCGTGTTTCCGAGCGATTTCACATAAAATCCTCACAGATTTCACATGGAAATCATGAAGTATCACACACACACACACACCACACACACACACACACACACACACACACACACACATGTTATGCTTATATACACATGTATACACTGTAAATCCCAAAACATTCCATCGTTAAAAATCATTAAACTCCCTTAGAAAACCAGAAAAATCTCTTCATAAAATTTGCCTTAAACATACTTAAAGTCTTAAATATTATGCAGAATACAGTGAAAATGGGCTATGGGTCGACGTAAGAAGCGAAGAATTCTAGCCATGGAAGACATTCTGGAGGTCCTTCTAAGGGATGCAGATGCCAAGTTCATGGATGCGGCAGTGGAACATATAATGCACAGGCAAGGGTCCGAGGATGAGAAGGTTAAGTTTCTGCGGAGGTCCTTTGCATTGGGGTTGAAGCTCCAGGATGTTGCAAGCCGGCTTACTAGAGAGCATTCTGCCCAGCATAATTCTTCTGTGTGGCCTTTCACTCATGATCTAAGCATCAAGGTATGTCTGTCTACGTGTGTATGTAGTTCAACATATGTGTGTATGTGTACACAAACGGAAAGATAGGTATGTTTTATTGATAATGAGGAAAAGGCCAAACACGTATAGATAGGTTATATGCATCCATTGTGTGCGTGTGTGTGTGTGTTTTAAATACATGTACATACATGACTTACAAAAGTTTGTGGCATATACATACATACATACACATATATTAGACATGCAAACAATACAGTAACCATGAAAGCTATCTTAAAGTTCAATATGGTTATCGTGAGAACACTGATCTTTAAGTACAAAATATGTGTCTGCTTGTATATGGCTGTATATGTATGCATCTGCATAACAAATATATAAAACTAGCTACATATACACACACACTCACACACGCACAAAAGAAATATCAAGTATGTTTCGTTTGCAAGATATTCTCAAGTCTGGGAAACAATCGTTGTGCCACATCGCAGCAACTTGTACCATGTTCAATAAATTGGCCTTTGATGCTGCTTGTTATGCAAATGTAGATCTTACTACCGGAGGATCAACGGTGACAGATGAAATTGTAGCCAAGGTTGTTCAACGTGCTGGGCCCTCTCTAAGGTTTATATGCATGTGCATGTGTGCGTGTAGGTGTTGCTTTTGCTAGAGGACTTCGAAAGGTTTACGTGTGTGTGTGTATGTGTGTGTTACGTGTGTATCTTCGTATGCATATAACTAGGTGTTGTGTTTGTTACAGGACTTTGAAGCTGGGGGTTGTGTTACACCACTGTAGGTTGCATGGATTAAAGCCCAGTTCAAGTCCATTAAAATTCTCTGTTTTAACAGACCAGGCATTATCTAGAAGGCCTGCAACACATGACTGGACCGCGTGTCCATTGTCAAAGGCGTGTCTTACTCCACTAATTGTTGATAATGGACTTGCGGGTATGTATGTATATTTGTTTGTGTATCAATACACACACTATACACACATATACGTCTCTCTCTCTCTCTCTCTCTCTCTCTCTCTCTCTCTCTCTCTCTATATATATATATATATATATATATATATATATATATAACACACTCTTGTTTCATTGTATCTTCTTTTAACAGGAGCAGGTTGAAAGCTTTACATCTCTACAATATTGAAGCAATGGATAGCAAATTCCTTTGCAAAGCATTGGTGGCCTGTCCATCTTTAGTCGATCTCAAAGTTGTCGGTCTGTAAGTGCGAACAACAGCTCATACATATACATATATGCACGTGTCGTATATCACATACATCACACACACTATATATGTCTACAACTAGTTTCTGGCTATGCAAGTATATGTAACTAACTTTCTTCCAGTGTTTTAGGAATGTGAATTTAAGAACCTTAATGGATTGCCTGGGATCTCATTGCCACAATATACAGAGCCTCTGCTGCCAACAAGCAAAACTTTGTTCATGGCCTGGACGTAAGTTGTAATTGTGTGTGTGTGTGTGTGTGTGTGAGAGAGAGAGAGAGAGAGAGAGAGAGGGAGAGAGAGCAGAGTCGTAAGTACTGCCTTATCAATGTATGCAGGCTCTGCAGCAGAGACTGTAAGGTTAAGTGCTTGCAGTATCTTGGTCAAAGGGTCCAAACATTTCTTCATTAACTTTGAGCGAGTATAGGCTAGCCGACAGAAAAGCCTCGGTTTTAGTGACTGTAAGTACATAATTATCTCATTTTCACATTGTTGTAACGTTGTCTTTTCATGATTAGTACACACACACACCGTCTAGTTGCATTCAAGTTTGGATTGTTGCAGGGACTGCGACATCTTGTTTATCTAGATTTCTCCGGAGCAGATTATCTCAATGGTTCATTCTTAAGGTGCCGTTTTTATTTTGTACTCTCTCACATATGTAGATGCACACATATTGTATATCTGCCAGGGACATGATTGCTTTGCCCAACTTACAGCTTAAGACTTTGATACTGAGAGACTGTGTCCGGCTAAAGGAGGTAGATTATTTTCTTACACAAGATAATGCGTGTGCGTTTTGTGTGTGTGTGTGTGTGTGTGTGTGTTTGTGTGTATATGGAAGTTTTATCTGCTAATGTTGCTTAGGTGGAGGTTGAAAGGCTGTTATTTGCACTTAGGACAGGGGAATGCAAAACGCTTTCTCATCTTGTAAGCATTGAAGTAGTGATATCTTGCCTCTATTACACACACACACAACTTATATGTCGTGAAAAGAACTAACGTATACATTACAGGATATTTCCAATAGAAACGGATTAGCAGCCTCGGACTGGGGAAGACGAGTAAAACCAAGGTAAGTTATGCTGTAATAGTTTGTTTTATTTATTATTTGTTTTCTTTCCTTTTATCAGCAATGAATCCATATCTGCTTTACGTTCTGAACGGCCAAGTTTTAGTCTTCTGGCAGACTATCCAAATTCTAAATGGTAACTTCTTATATATACATGTGAGCATATGTATATTGATACTTTTGTATATAATGTTTTAATATACATATGTTTGATGTTATGTTGCAGTGGTAGTGAGACTGATACGCTAAGCATGGAATATACATCAGAGAGTGAGAATATTCAGCTAGGTGGGAGCTATGATTCCTCGGAGTACTTGTCCGAGGAGAACAGCTACAGTTCGAGTAGTGGGCAACAGGAGGAAGATGAAGAAAATGAGGAGGAACAGAGCTTCATGAGCCAAGATGAGCTCTTTGAAGGTGAGTTTAGTGATCAAAGTGAAGGTATTGAGTTTATTGCAATTTAACTAGATCAATATACAATTAGTTTGTATGTATGGTAAACTTCCCTGGTGTCCGGAATATACCCAGGAATTCTTTGAATTATTTAAACAAGAACAATCACATAGTGTACCTCAACCATGAAGCTTTATGTTAAGTGAGCAAAATATTTGCTGTCTCTCTGTACGTGTGTGTGCGCGCGACTGCATGCACGTGTATCCAGTACACACACAACGGAGGCCCCAGGTATTACAGACATGCACACACACACACAGAACGTAAGTATGTACGTTCTGTTATAGAAATCTTAAAAACTACATGTAACTTACATATATGTAGCAATGACACAAGACGTTGAACCAGTTTAACATTATTAAGCTTTTAGTACACATTCAAAAGCGGCCCCTGTATAGAGTGATCATGCTTACATTAAGTGAAACTTAGAAACTAAAATGTGCATTATGTATATATATTGGCTCAGAAAGCACCTTCCGCTATGTGATCTCTTCACAATGCCTCCATGTATAGCAAGTGGAGTTCACGTTGCCCGGTGGCTTTCAGACCGGCCTTTGTTTCATCATTGCCATCTCTCTTCCCATGTGTGTGTGTGTGTGTGTGTGTGTGTGTGTGCAGATACACCTAGTTACCTCATTTCTCTTTGGCGGCTTCCGATTGGTCAAGCTTCTCTTTGGAAACGATCTTGGGCACAGTATGTGCAACATAAGGCTTCAACTGAAGAAAACAGCAAATAAGCAAATAATAAAAGGGAAGATTATTAGTGTAGATAATTAGAACTGTTTTAGTTTTAATTAAACAGTGATAATACTATACCTTGAACCCTGTGAGATCCGGAACAACGAACTTTGGAAGCTTCTCCAGTTGAACAATAAATCCTCCTGGAATGTTATTAATATAATGTTATAAACACACACACTCACGAACACACACAATTGTATATAGCAGAGACGATACTGATTAAAACGTAGACGGGATATAAGTAGATGACAGAAAAGTTGTTGTATAAAACATTGGGTGTGTCTTTGCATTATATATATATATATATATAGTGTGTGTGTGTGTGTGTGTGTGTGTGTGTGTGTGTTGTGTGCGTGTTGTATATGTAAATAAGCAATCATATATAAATACCGAGTATTGTTGTATCTCGTAATTCTTTTTATAAAGAATCACAGCATTATACATACACACAATGTGAGAATGTAATATATCAAGAAACGTTATGTCGTTATAGTATGAATATACTGAGATTATACATGCCTTTGGTACTTAGACGGCCATAGTTGATGCACCCTTTGCCCTTATAGTAGCCGATTTCTGCCCTTTTTGGGCTTAGAGATAGAAATCCAGTCTTGGGCACCTTCCTCGCCCGCAAATACCCCGTTATCACGCCCAGCGGCATCTCTCCCCGCTCAACCCTAACCCCTCAACCCTAAACCTTAAGAACCCTAAAACAGGGGATCTGAACTAAAATTAATTTTAAACGTGTGCAAATTGGTACTTTTAATCAAAGAAACATATCCTTAAACCCTAATTTAATTTTTAATAAAAATATGATTTTTATCAAATTAGGCCTAAGGTTTTACCCCAGAATATTCTAATTCTTCGAATAAAGTATATTCTAGAATTTCAGTAGCATTAAGCTAATGGGCAGTTTAGGGTTCATGTTCTTCTCCGACATGAATACGGAGAGTGGGCATCGCAAGGGGAAATCCCGGAGCTCAAGTCGCAGCTGCGGCAGCTCGCCGGGAGTAGGGCGCCAGGCGTAGAAGATCTCAAGCGCGAGCTCTACAAGAAGGTAATCCGACAGAGTGTGAGAGATCGACAGAGACTATAGTCACATTCAGATCTTCAATGTATCATAGAAATCCCATGTTTTCATGGAGATCAAAATCCATGAAAATTCCTCCTGTTTGCGTTTTAGGTCGAAAATCTTAGAATTCACATATTCTTTTTGTACAGGTGATTAACTATATGACAATCGGGATAGATGTGTCGACGCTGTTTAGTGAGATGGTTATGTGCTCTGCAACATCGGATTTGGTTGTGAAGAAAATGTGCTATCTTTATGTTGCCAATTATGCCAGAGTTCATCCAGATCTTGCTCTTCTTACTATCAATTTCCTTCAACGGGACTGCCAGGTACATATACTTCCATAATGTAGATAATAACTCTGTAGTATAACAAATTCTTTGAAATATCCCACGTGGAATCCATATTATATATACATATGATTCGCTATTGTATATTTGTAAATGAGATCTTGTTACACACACACACACACATTGCCAGGCGTGAGAAGGTGATCTGTTCTTTCTTTCTATTTCTTTATATTCCTGGTAACCAGTTGTCAATGATATTCATTCATGCATATTAAGTTTTAAAGTCCACTCCACATATGTGTGTGTGTGTGTGTGTGTGTGTACACACACACACACTGTAAATATATACATGGTATACAGTGAAATGAGAATGCATGTAAGCATAAGTTTAATAGTAATCGTAATTAATAACAATAATACAATGTAAATTTACTAACTTTATAAGTGATGTGTAGGATGATGATCCAATGATTCGTGGGCTTGCTCTTAGAAGCCTTTGCTCACTTCGTGTGAAGAACCTGGTGGAATATCTCGTTGGACCTTTACGAAAAGGCCTGAAGGATAACAATGGTTATGTCAGACAGGTTCGTAACCTTAATAATTAATTTGATTTATTATGTGTGTATGTGTAATAGTACTACTGCTAGTACAGTTTATATTGTTTATGTTCGTTCTGCAAGAACATGCATGGTGGGAAGCAGAAGCATATGTTACACATATATAGCATATATGTAAACTAATAATAGAGTGTATTAGTTCATTGTCAAAGAATTTGTGCTACACACACACACAAACACACTAGCTTTTTAAAATTTACTTACTTTTATTGTAATATGTACAGGTTGCAACCATGGGGATTCTTAAGCTGTATCACATTGCTCCGGCATCATGTTTGGATGCGGATAATGAATTTGTATCAACCCTGAAGTATATGCTGTCGCACGATAAAGATGCCCAGGTTGCTATAGATATAATTAATATCAATATGTCTATATTGTTCGAAGTATATGTTATCTAGCTAAAGACTACGCGATCAAATAATTCATCTATAGATCGTAGTGCAGGTCTAAAGAGTAAATAAACGGATTTTGCTGATTTATCTTCAATACTTTTGTGTTTGCAGGTTGTTGCAAATGCCTTGTGTGCATTAGAAGAGATTTTAACGCTGGAGAGAAACAACAGTGCAATTGCACAGAAAGACAGGGAGATCTTGTTCAGTAAACAAATAGTTTACATGCTTCTTAACAGGTAATTATATGTACTTTATGTTGTGTGTGTGCACGCTTGCGTGCGGTTATACATTTAGCACACACACACATACTCATATTACTACTTTTTTGTTTCTTCTCTAAGAACAATCAGATGCACAGATATCATAATATAGTTAGTCTGGAATAATGAGTTCTTAATGATTTGGCCTTTTTTTGGTTTTTAAATTGTTATTCTTTTGTTAAATCATTTTATACAGAATTAAGGAGTTTTCTGAGTGGGCTCAGTGCTTGGTATTGGATCTAATATCGAAATACACACCAACTGATCCAAATGAGACGTTTGATATTATGAACTTGTTGGAAGATAGGCTTCAACACGCTAACAGTGCTGTTGTTCTCGCTACTATCAAAGTCTTTCTCCAGCTAACCATCTCCATGGCAGATGTACACCAACAGGTACGTTTATATGTCTCCCTCCACATATAGTTGCGTAGCGTATAGGTAGTTCTAGGTTTAGTAACTATATTTATGTATGTTGGCTATGTATGTGTATATACACACACACACGCACACAGAATAGATAGATAGATAGATAGATAGATAGAGAGAGAGAGAGAGAGAGACATATTATATTAGATCACAGTAATTATTTGTTATATAGGTGTACGAGAGAATAAAAGCGCCATTATTGACGTTAATAAGCTCGGGGAGCCCGGAGATATCATATGCTGTGCTTGCTCATCTACATTTACTAGTAATGAGGGCACCTATGCTCTTCTCAACCGACTATAAACACTTTTACTGCCGCTACAGTGAGCCTTCTTATGTTAAAAAGCTTAAGATTGAGATGCTTACTGCTGTTGCCACGGAAAACAACATGTATGAAATAGGTAAGCTTTGTGTGTGTGTGTATTGGTATATAATAGCTAATTAACTGTATAACTATAGTTATAAATAGCTATATATTTATTATACATTGTTATTTATATATATTTTATGTTATCGAGCTTTATAGTTTACATAAGTTTAAGTTATCATGTAGGTGTGTGTGTGTGTGTGTGTGTGTTTATAAGCTCTATATCATTATGATGGTTATCATGTAATTATATCAATCTAATTAACTAGGTTTAACCAAAAATATCTTTTTTTTAATCACATTCATAGTTTGAATCTTTGTGTTTGCGTCTTATATGTATCTGTCTCCCTTTATATGGACATATCTTTGTAGACACACACGCAAGGTGAATGGTTCTATTAATCAATAAATATGCAATGAATGTGTATATAGCTTGTAAAACCACGTATTATAGCTACAATAAGCGTTATAGCTATGCAACTTTGAAGAGGGAACGGAAGAGATATTTATAATGATGTATGCCTGTATGTGTATATAGTATGTGCTGAATAAAGAGATGTTGTTGTGAATACTAGTGACGGAGCTGAGTGAATATGCTGCCAACGTGGACGTGGGTATTGCAAGAGAATCAATTCAAGCAGTGGGTCGAATTGCATTAAACCTCTGCGATGTGAATGCTATCGTGGATCGCTTACTGCAGTTTTTGGAAATGGAACGAGATTATGTCACCGCAGAAACTCTGGTAAACTCATATTCTTTTTATAACAATACGTTATATAAACATGTGAGTAGGTAAACTATATACAGTTTGTTTTATAGTCATGTATAATTATATACACATATTATGTATCTCTTCTTTAGCATGTGACAAAACGGTTTGTATATAAAGCTCTGGGTTAAGAGAGAGATGCTTGTCTATGTGTGTTGTGCGCGCACGTGCGTATCATCAATACATGTAATCAATATAAACATCAACTGTATCAATATACAAACTGCATGCATACCTCTATTCAGGCATCTCTCTCTAACACTATTAGTTACTAATGCAGCTACAATTTATTTCAGCTTAGTATCACTTGTTAGTGCAAACGATATTTAGTTAGTTTAATTTGATGATACTTTATTAATTATTGTTTTCAGGTTTTAGTTAAGGATTTATTAAGAAAGTACCCTGAGTGGAGTCACGACTGCATTGCTGTTGTGGGAAACGTAAGTAGTAAAAGTATACAAGAGCCAAAAGCAAAGGCAGCCCTTATTTGGATGCTCGGAGAATTTCTCATGACATGTTAGACGCACCTTACGTGCTCGAGAGTTTTGTTGATAACTGGGCCGAGGAAGATTCACCCGAGGTGACCATTAGTAATTAGTGAATTCAAAAGTCCTAAGCTAATTATTAAAGTAACTAACTAAATATATAGTTTAATGCGCTAATTAACTTTTTAATAGGTGAGAATAGAGTTGTTAACAGCAGCAGCAAAGATATTCTTTAAGCGACCACCCGAGAGTCAAAAGCTTCTTGGGGCTGCCTTGGCTGCTGCAGTTGCAGATTCTGACCAGGTTCATATACATACATATATCTATCTATCTATATAGATAGATAGATAGATAGACACACACACAAGCAAATATTATTATAACACGTATCCCTATATACATAGTTTCCAACAAAGAACTAGAGAGATATGGATTTCATCTGCACACACACACATGTTCTATATATACAGTAGTATAACTTTATTATAGAAAAGTATACAAATATAAGATTGGAGAGTAAACTATTATCACTTAGGAGAATATTATCACCCACTGTCAGTATTAATATTAGTCTTATTTTATTATTTCAACATCAACATATTTTGAAGATATAAAGAACGAGAGCATATATAAATATATTGTGTATATTTAACGGTTTTTGTATCTGTTGTCAACGCATTCAGAAGATTTACCTGCATACATAAATGCTTATAGGTACATATACATACACATACATACACATACATACACGCATTTTACATATAAATACAGATTCGCATAAATACTAACAAAATTGTCATTAGGATGTGCACGATAGGGGCCTGTTTTATTATAGACTTCTTCAACAAGGCGTTCAGATTGCTGAGTCTGTGATAAATCCGCCAAAAAAGGCAGTCTCCGTCTTCGCAGATACGCAAAGCAGTGAAATACGGGACCGTATATTCGACGAATTTAACAGCCTTTCTGTCATATACCGTGAGGTAATAGATAGGTATTATGTTTACTACACACACACACATATATGCATTCTTAATACCAAGTACACTGAGGAAAAGAAAGCGAATGTATACAAAATCATTCAAAATATGCATATTCATATGTGTGTTTTGGCTTACTACGTATGGCTTTGTTTATAATGTATATAAGGTATATCTTGGTGTACATAGTATATATAACGCGTCCGTAACCTTTATATATAAAAGCCAGACGAATTCTACTGGCAATAGTACTATTACACACACACGCACACAAACACACACAATGGTATCTCTTGTATGTATATGTGTAACATGGAATATTTTTCGGTGGTTTGTAGCCTTCATATATGTTCTTGGACAAGGAACACAGAAAATTATACGAATTTGCTGACGAACAGCAAGTACCAAGCCAGCAACAAGTGGATGCCAATGACAATGATTTACTGCTTGGTCCTTCTGAGAAAGAAGAAATCCAGAATGCTGCCACCACGAATGGTGGAGATTATGCCCCGTCAGCCGCTCCTCGTTCATCTTCTCCATCACTATTAGGCGATATTTCTTCTGTTGCTCCTCAGCCTCCTACTACCACACCTGGTACAATACACGCACATACATACATAATTACATATATATGTATACATACATAGGAAAAGATTGTTGGATATGCTTGTTGAATGTGTAAATTTTGATGATATGTATGGTAATCAATTCAATGCATGTATTCATATACGTTATATTGTAGACAGACGCGCGTGTCTTTATATGTTTCTGTTGTTAAATGAATTGATAATGTACTCATCCTTAGTTTACATTTATAACAATGACACACACACACACACACACACACACACACACACACATATAGCATACGTATGTTACATTACATTCACGTATATGTATATAACGTCTATTTGCAGCTTTTAATATTGATGATCTTCTGGGATTAACTATTTCGCAACCTCCTCCTCCTCCTCCTCCGTCACTTGTGCTTAAGCCTAAACCCGTCCTTGATCCTGGAACATTCCAAAAGAAGTGGGCACATCTTCCTCTTGCTTTGAGCTTCGTAAGTATTCGTGTGCACGTGTTTGTCTATGTCTATGCCTCTGGGTCATATGCAGTTTGATATAGCTAGCTGGTATTCTTTCTTACGGTATCAGACACGCATATACACACAGATGCAGAGAGAGAGAGAGAGGAGAGAGCTGTGTGTGTGTGTGTTAAGTTGAACAGCTATAGACTACGTATATTATGTATAATAGACTATACAAGTGGTATAGGCGTGCATGGGAACCACGTACATATATTGCGAAATACTATATGCAATATCATGATTATGGGCTTTAGAAGGTATGACAGTCGGTGTGTTTTATGTATAGCTGTTACTAATCCTGTTAGTAGGTGTGTATGTATGTATGCATGTATGTAACAATATCAAGAACTGCAGGTATCATGCATAGTTAGATATTACAGGTATCTTCACACGCAACATGAAGTTATAAGACATGCGTCTGTAATCTATTTATATAGTGTACGTTTTATACTAAGCTGTATTGCATTAAATAGGAGCATCCAGTTTCTGCACAAGGATTAAAGTCGCCTCAACCTTTGTTACGTTACATGCAAGACAAGTCAATACAATGCATGGCATCTGGTGGCCAGCCTCCCAACTTCAAGTTCTTCTTCTTTGCACAGAAATCCGATAACACAAGCTTCTTAGAGGTAAATGTGTATATGCATGTGAGTTTGTGTACGTGTCTATGTATGTACAAATTTCTGTGTATTACACATGCACATTGTGTATGTAGTAACATCTCACTAACATAATATATCTGCTTTGTGTATGTAACACGAGAGTGTGTGTGTGTGTGGTGAATGTGTCTAGGCATGAATATGTGTGTGTGTTCATATTTGCTACATAACTATGATATTCAATCACATGCAACTTGCTAAAACACACACACTAACTACGTTGTCGTTGCAGGAAAATAATTCTACATTTTTCCTGGCTGAGTGCGTTGTTAATACAAGTGCTGGCAAAGCCAATGTCAAAATCAAGTCTGAAGATTCACAATCTACTAGTGCTTTTGCAGATTTATTTAGATCCTCACTATCCTCCTTTACAACTCCGTAAGTATATTATGTGTGTGTGTGTGTGTGTGATTAACACACAGGTTATCATTGTTTGCATGTGCTTTTGTACGTAGACAGGAAGCACCATTGCATATCTTAGCATATATCAGAACATGACCAGTATAACAGACACGCATTTTATTACCCGTTTAATATCTCTTGTCGTTTCTATGCAGCGTTTGAGTTGCAACTTTTGGTTAACCAGGGAGGCATATAATTATCTGAGGTACGGTAGATTTTTTTTTGTTATATATATACTTTCAAGCTAAATAAACTGTTAACTGTGTGGGGATTAAACCCTTGTATGTGTGTGAGAGAGTAGCTTTGTCATACAGAGGAAGCCTAAATAGAGAGAACCCTATACGAATGGAAGGAGACACACAGTGCAAGAGCAGAAATGTGGAGGCATAACAGAATAAGCAGGGTAAACTACACACACAACAGGTATTATGTATATAAAATAGTGCTTATATACATGCATACACATATATAAAGATACAACATTCCATAGTTGTTGGTGTTTGAGCAGAAGTTTGGGAAAACGTTAGATTATTCGCCTTACGAATTAAAATATATGCATACATACACTGTGTGTGTGTGTGTGTGCCTATATATATATATATGTTTATCCGTTGCTAGTGTCGTCTCTGTCTCACATGCACACACATGCGGGTTTAATTTCAACGCATTTACAATTATTTTTATGTAAATATATACAGTAAATCAGACAATTATATGCCTTACACAGTTGCCCTGGTCAAAAGCTATAACTCAAATGCTAAACGACAAGGTTCAAACTTAAATCTAATTAAGCGGATAACTGTACAAACAAGTTCAGCCTTATTAATATATTATGTGTTTATTACACCCACACACAGTATGTGCACCAAGTGTGTGTGTGTGTGTTATTAGCAAGTATACTACACATGCATACACACAGTATATAATGTACACACTTCATACACATATACATACACAAACAGATTACAAACGCACGCCGTATAACTGCTTTTAATATTGTTATAACATAACGTACATACTTAACAGTTAGGGCCTCCCTTATGTGTGTGTACTGAGATATGCAGTCACGCACACACACGTACAGAGAGACAACAAATATTTTGCTCACTTAACATAAAGCTTAAGAAACTAGAATGTGGGACATTAACACCTGGTGCGTGTGTGCGTGCGTGCGTGCGTGTGTGAGAGAGAGAGAGAGTTGACCAGTAGGTCACACCTAACAAGGGAACAAGTTGTGCGTGGCCGAGAAATGGAAAATAATTAGCAGACATTATTGTACTATTTTCTTGTTGAAATAATTCACCTGCTTGTAGCAAATTCTAATATATGTGTGTGTGTGTGTGTGTGTGTGTGGTTATACACATACATGTTTCCTCGTATAGTGACAGACACTTTAATAATTGAGTGTTCCTTGATATCTTCATACATATGGTATATACCTTTTCAAAAAGTGGATATTCTTATACTAATTGAGTTTAGCAAGGGTGATTAGGTACAAATCCACCAGCTCCTGCGCCTCGGAGGAATCGAGATCCATGTTGCTGTTCTCAATATGCCAAAGCAACACATGAAACAAATCGACCTCGCAAGGAATACAAAGAGGTCCAGCGTTCGAGAACCCAAACTCTTCCTCGCACCTCTTGAGCAAAACCTTGAAGATGGGATGGTGTAGGTAGTGTGTCTTCATTATAAACCTCTGCTGCTTGCACCCTCGATCACCCACATACACCGCTAAGTATCCCTTGGGTACATCGTATTTATCGGTGTTCGCTTCTAGAGATCTGTAATTGTTCCTGTTTCCGTTTCTTACCCGGGGAGTTCATGAATTCCCTTCGTCACAAGCTTGGATATCGTCTTGTGGAAGCTTAAACTCTTACATGGAGCCTTCTTGTCTCCTCTTCATCATACTATCCTGCACTAAGAACATCTTTAAATGTGCAGTCACTGCAGTGTGGAATTTCAACAAAAAATGTGTGAATTCATCTGTATTAAATGTATAAAAAAGAAATCAAATGTATAAGATGATCAAACCATACACAGGATTGATCAAAACCATGCTAATTCGGGATCTTAAATGTTCAGTACTGTTCATATGTAGAATTTCAAAGAAGAAGATATCCAGGAACAAATGTATAAGATGATCAAACCATAGGATTGATCAAACCATACTAATTGGGTCCAAGAACAAATGTATAAGATTATCAAACCATAGGAGTGATCAAAACCATACTAATTGGGGAGGAATTCTTCAGGAATTTGTAAGAAAAGACATAATTATATACTGAAGAAAACAAGATTATCATTGCCGACATTTCGTCGAAGAGCAGCAATTTCTAAACACTCTTCAAAGTCATGCATCTTTAATGAATCATATCTAGCGAATTTTATGGAATTTACCATTTTAACCCTCAGTAAAAGTATTTAAATTGTGGAATATTATTTAAAAAAAAGAGGTAAAAAAAAATATTGGTCAAAATATATCCACTTGGAAAGAAGCTTCTGTAATAGAGTCTGGGTTGACTATATATTTGTAGTCTTATGCATATACATATATATATATATATATATATATATATATATATATATATATATTAACTTCATATTGACATTTGTATATTAAAAGAATTGTCAATATATTTTTATTATTAATTGCTTACGTGATCTATTTATAATATGAAAGACCAGGATTCTTGTACAAATCAATTCATTTGAATTAATTAAATAATCTACATGTTGTAACTCAATATTATTTTATCACATTTACATCTCTTTGTCTATGTGTGTACACACACACATACATTATACGTGCCAATGTGTGTTTATACATGTACATAGATTCTCGTATACGTCGTATGCGTAATATAAAGGATATATATATACACACATACATGCCTACGTATGTAAACAGTATGATATAGACATTCTAACACAAACGTGTACGAAATATTGATTTTCTTTTTCAAGGATGAAATCATCGCATGCATAACAATATAAATTTAATGTATATTTATATTATATATAAGGAATAGTTATTGGAATTTTCAATATGATGTTAATGTATATTTATATTATAAGGAATAGTTCTTGAAATATTCTAGTCAAAGCATGCATAAAACAAATAAATCAAGAACACGCGAAAGTACAAGGTCGGACTATTGACTCGTACGAAACACACGGATAATCCTTACGACATTTGCACGGTCAAATATAGCATACAAATAATTAATTATTAAAATATATAGTTAATTAAGTAAATAATTAAAGTTAACACAATGTCAAATGAGTAGTTAATGTTTTTAATTGATTAATTAATTAATGCAATAATAATTACATAGTTCTTTATTTTATTTTCATGAAAATACCATGTTCAAGCTCCATTCATTGTAACAACCACCTTTCTTGAGCTACCGTGGTCACGATGCTCACATAACCATATTCCCTATAAAAAAAACATATATCTCTCTCATAAGTAGATAAACATAGATTAAATATCATTAAAAATAATTAATATAAAATATAATAATTAAGTAAATTATTAATTTATAGAAAGAATAGTTACCTGCCAAGTGCCCAAGTTGAGTCGGCCGTCTGTGATTGGAATCCTGAAAAAACAAAACAGATACAAGGACAAAGAAATTAATAGTGTGAAACTTGTGTGGAACTTACGTGATCGAGCAGCCAAACATTGAAGACTTGATGTGTGCCGGCATGTCATCTGGTCCTGCAGAAGTGTATGTATGTGTGTATATATACACACACACACACACATGTGTGTGTGTGTAGGTAGGTAGATAGTTTACCTTCTAGTGTGTGCTTCCAGGGAGCACCGCGTCCCTACAGGTAAGGTTGTAATAAATATAAAGTTATAAAATAAACTGAAAATAACTATAAAACACTAACCTCGGCAACTGTCTTGTTCAGGAAGGTTTCCACGTCCTGAAGCACATCGCTGTCGTAGTTCTCATTTACAGTAAGAGATGCACTTGTGTGTTGCACTATACAAAAAAAGTATAGATAAACAAATTATTCACATAGTGCACGTGTGTATACACACACACACACACACAATAGTTCATGTGTCGTAATGGTTCTATCAAAGAGTTAAACACACATACAAACACAACATACAGACAATAATACTCATGACAAAGTTTGACTATACTGCAAAAATACAAAGATATCAAAACCACTACATATACGTTTCACACTATATAAATAGATAAGATATATACATACACATACACATATGTGTCGTAATGGTTCCAATAGTGTCCTATGAAAGAGTTAAACACACATACAAACACAACATACAGACAATAATACTCATGTATAACAATGTTTGACTATACTGCAAAAATACAAAGATATTAAAACCACTACATATACGTTTCACACTATATAAATAAATAAGACAAAAGAAAGCTTACGAAAAAAGTGAGCTAGCCCGCATTTGAAACATGATAAGTCTGTTTCAATATCTCGTAGAATCTACGAAAGTTAGCAGGAGTCAATTTATGTGTCTATATATACATATTGTAATATCATATGGTATTATTTTATATATATAATATTATAACATAATATAGGTATAGAGGGATTTGAATAAGTGAATAATATGTTATGATAAATAAGATAACGCGTTGTGTAGAGGTCTTATATGAAAACTTGCAGAATGCGCATCTAAATAGAAATTGATAATAATATTGAAATTGTAGGTACCTGAGAGGTCACTAGATGACAACCGCGCTTGTGAGGCGGCAGAACCACCGTCTTCTGCAGCCACTTGCTCGCCATAGCCTAAACCCTAGATTACTCTGGTTTTAGGGTTCTTGCCCTACCCTAACCCTGTTTTTAGGGTTTTGGAATCAATGATTGTAAAAAGTTATATCATGCTTAAAGCATGTATAAATCTCATTAAATTTATAATAACATTTAACTAGTTTAATGTTAAAATAGTTAAATTTAATTTTTAACCCAAAAGAGTGCATAATAATAATAATTAAGTTAATTTTAATTGCTAACTTTATTAACACTCCAAAGTTAAATGATTATTAAGGTTAATTCTCGTGTGAAACAAAAAAAAATTTCAGAATTTAACAAGTTTGTTCTTTTTACTATGATTTGATTTATTATTAAAATACTCTTTAATAATAATACTTTATTAAGTATTAAAAGAACAGATAAATATGCACAGAATGTGATACTTTATTCAATTACAAAACCTTAGTTATATACATGAGACCTTTTGCCATGTGGCGCACATGCAACACGTGGCGTTGATGCATGGGGGCCAGATCACACCCATGTGTCACTACACATGTGTGTATATACACATGCGTATATACAGTATCTTACATTATCCTCCCCTCTGCGGCTATGTAGATGGTGATGGATCTGATGGTTCTGGATCCATGTGAGCTAGCTCAT
>PUQB01000497.1:0-186965 GCA_003024785.1 Selaginella tamariscina
ACACATGCTAGTGTCTATGCACATAGTCACAAATTTTCAATTAAAATATTAAACCATTAAACCACATTAATAAAACTCAGACAAAAAATCAACATGGGCACATCGTATACACATCCACAGACACACACACACTATATGGAATTAAACATTCATAGGCACACCATTTCAATAGATCAAATTTATAATGCATCTCTCCTTTTTTGTCTCTCTTCACATACACACACACCACATAAGTTAAACATTATGTAATTTAAAATGAAATATCTTTTGTAAGCCATAATATCGAGTTTTGCATGGAGGATGTATGTGTGTGTATAGTATAATATATAGGTGTGTGTTCTGATATAATTCAAAACTAAAATAAATTTTATTATAATATATTAAACTAAATAAATCTTTTCTTTTTATCCTATTTACAAAGTAGAAAACTATCTTAATTTAGTTACAGAGTATAACTTACTATCAAACTACATATGCCATGGTGAAATAAAAACATAATCTAAATAAGAAAGTAAATAAAATATTTTTTCACTGTATTTTAATGAATTATAACATAATTTTATACATGTTACAAACCCAAAAACCAACCCTTGTTCTTGGACCCTTAGTACTTCCCCTAGTATGTTAGTCAAAATTTTTTACCCTAGTATTTATAAAATTAGGCATAGTTTTTTTGCTTTGTTTATTTTACATTTTCCGGTGATGTACTAAATTAGATATTTTATTCATGTTTGGGGAGATCTATTGAATTATAAGGTATGACTAAAACATGAAGTTAGTATGGCATTTTAATGTTATAATAACATTTATGTGGAGGTTAATATCTTACTAAATCAGTTAAATGAACCAAACACTAGTTCATGATTCCTCTTAGTCTCTGAACAAATTCATGGGAATACTGTCATAACATTATAATTCCATCTCAAAACTGAAGTTTGATTCATGTAAACTAAAACCATGTTTACATTATAGTTGTAGCATTTCGATAAATTGATATGATTGTAAGTTTATACCCGTTAATATAACAACTAGTTGGTAAGCTTAGGATTTGAACGTTGAAATGATCATTATTCATTTGAGAGTATCAATATCGAAATTGCAACTATTTATAGAATAAGGATTAATTTAAAAAGATGTTTTGTCAAAACATTAATTGCTCAAATTAGTGAAAATGCTATACTTCGGTATAATGTTGAGAAACATTTACGAAATCAGTTTAAAAGTTAGAAATAAATATAATGGATGCAGTATTCTGAGTTTAAAGAGACTCTTATCATGGAAATTAAGTTTTGAAATTTGGTATTTTTTTAACTTAGTGAGATAAAGAGTTAGGAAGTATTAAACGGCATCTAGTATGATGTGCTCTTTGGGGAATGAGTACAATGAAAGTGACAATTAAGAGACGTGTTATTTAAAGGTTATCGATTGAGGCACTAGAGATGGGTTGAATTTCCTAGTTTCCACGTTGGTTTGTAAAAAAAAAAAAAAGGTATGTTAACTTATCTGGTCCCTAAGTTGGTCAGTGTTATGAAAGAGTACAAAGTCAATTGCAAAAAGTGAATATTAGTACTATTACACTTGGTAGTAGATTTGACTTGAATTTAATTCTCATTAAGAATGAAGTTATGTCAATGACACATCAAGTGGATAGGCTAATTTTAAATTGGCATGACCTCGGAAGCTGAGGAAGCTCATGCGGCTAAGGTGAGGAAGGTGAGAGAGCTTCGTGCACAGCTAGCGAGCTTAGAGACGAAGATTGGGGATATACCCGTGAAATCTTTGAGTGGGATAGGCCAGGAGCTGCAAGGACTGTGTATGAAGATCAGGAGCTCATTAGCAAGTGAAGAGCAGTATGATGTGTGGGAGGAAGGCTTACCAAAGGAGGACGAGAGCATACCGAGGAGGAAAAGTGTGAATGATGTCGTGGATGGCGGTTCTCTTGAAGGTATGCAAGTGGAGAGCTTCTATCCGGACTCTGATAAGTGGTACGGAGCCCCGTTATATACATGTGTACAGCCATGTGCCTCTGGCCAGATTGACATGTTTATAAAGAATAGAGTTTCGAGAGAAGTACTCTAGCATCGGAAAAGAGCTTGATTTCGATAAAAGTCTCATACCTAGTTTGGCATAACTATATACTAAAGGGGGATAGGTATAGTAGCAGACCTTTATGAAAAGGGGTAATGAGAAACACTGAGGATGCAGAAATATAAAGTTATAATATCGTAACATGTGTAGATGTGGGACCATTGGAAAATCAAAGAAATGCGAAGGTGTTTAGTCAAGCATTTGAGAAGTGCTTGTTGTGCGCTAGATGACAGAGGTCATCAACAACGTTTAATATAAAGGAATAAAGAAAGTCTTTATTTCTTCTTAACCAAGGGGCCGGTAACAACACTAATTAGAGGCCTTTAAATATAAATTCTAATTAAGTAAAGAAATTAACCAGTGTTGTGTGTGTCATGTGACAGGCTTTGCAGATGTGCAAAAGGTTTCCAAGTGACTTCATGTCGCAGGTGGTGCCTCCGGCAGTTGGGTTTACGACTTAGTGAACAACGGTTATGAAGTACTTGGATTCGCGTAATACAAGGGGGATAATAAAACTTATGTGAACTTTTGGCTGACTCCATATAGAATGATATGTTAGTTTTGGTTAATTTTTTCTAACATTATTTAGTCTTGGAGTTGGACGTTAACGAGGACATTGACATTTTCAAAAGCGGGGAGTGTGTCATAGTTTTTACTATGACTCGACCCTTTACTTTAGACGTTGATTATTGTTACCTATTGTACTATGTTGATGGACCCTAGATGTAGTAAGAAACAGGCCCACTTAGTGCACTTGGGTACCTGGTGATGGTTCGATCGGGTGTCATTAGGTATTTGCAGGAAACTCTAAGCGAAGCTAGAATTTACCTTCTAAAAATCCACCCCCAATTTTGACATCCCAATTAAGTTGATTGGTTAATGTAAATGAGTTCGGCGTGTTTAATAGGGTTAGGAACACCCCTAGGGTTGACCTAACCCTAGGGTTGCTCTAACCCACGCCCTAAAAACCCCCACCAGACTCTTAGGGTTATCTTAAAAGATTTAGCGTTGGTCACACAAGGTGATGACGCCGGATGGCCACTTGGCAGCAATGTGTTGGCCCTTCGGG
Source organism: Selaginella tamariscina (assembly GCA_003024785.1). Taxonomy (NCBI): domain Eukaryota; kingdom Viridiplantae; phylum Streptophyta; class Lycopodiopsida; order Selaginellales; family Selaginellaceae; genus Selaginella; species Selaginella tamariscina. Next base: position 3,158 of record PUQB01000497.1, read on the forward strand.
TTAAAACTCTGACATTGGGGATGTTGTCGGAGTCGAAGTTGAAGTCCAAGCTGATGTAAACGGAGACACAAGACATTGTTGGGCCAAAGTTGTGGTCAAAGCCAAAGATGGAGATGCAAAAGTGCTGTCATGAATTGGAGATGCCAAAATGCAGCTAGGAGTCAGAGTTGCAGAAATACTGTCAGGAGTCAAAGTTGTCAAAATATAGTCATGAGTTGGATACGGAACATAAGCCAAAGCAGAAACAAGTAGGGTATGAATTATCTAATCAATTTGTGCATTGAGGGTCTCAAACAAGGAAGACCAAGAATAGCATGAGTGTTAAGAATTGAAGCGATGTTTAAGGAGACCAAACACAAGATATTACTGAGGATGGCATTGTTTCTTTAATAATATTGTTGAATGTCATTGGTCTTCCATCAAAAACTCAATTAAATAGAAACGTAGACAAAGCTTTAGTTGAACGAAAAGACGGTCAATCAAGTTGTTAGTTATACCACTGTTGGACCATCTCATTTCCCAACTCAGCTGCTGAGGAATCATCCATTGACAACTAGCCCTTAAGAATTCAAGTGGTCAAATTGTACCATAAACCTAGGGCTAGTACTTAATGAGAACACTAGTGTTCTACTAAGTAAACTCCTTAAAACTATGTTTGAACAACCCTAAGTAAAATAGCACTTTTTATTAATAAGTTTAAGTTATTCAACCCTTAGACATGTTCATAACTTCAAAAAAACACCCCTAACCAAGTGAATTAATTTGCTTTCTCAATTACAAGACTTAACCTATATTGAGTGGATGCCCAAGGCTCAACACCACAATGTGAACACAAGCACACTTACTTGTTAGAGTATCCAACCCCTTAGCATTAAACATATGACATAACTTTAAAGGGTATGCCTCGAGCATTGTACTATGTCCTAGTGTCACATTTTCATAAGATGTACCACCTATTTAAGAGTCTCAATTAATTGTAATAAGCTTTATAAGTTGTAGACTCATAATGTCATAAGTGCCTTTCATTCACAAACCTGTAACAATAAGAAACCACTCTTTGAAGAAAGTGAGTACCTTTGTGTACACACTCAAGAGTTACCACACATTAAATATTGTTAATTAGCCTACTCAGTATTTATATATATATATAATATATATATTATATAATATATATATATATATAATATATATATATATATATATATATATATATATATTAGTTACACAAATTCATCCTTAATGTAAATACAATATGTAAATTGAACTTTAATATAAAGTATAACAATAATATCCGTTTTCTTTTTCTTAATAAAAAAGATAAAATGCCAATTAATATTAAAAAAAAAGAACAATGTACTACTTAACTAGGTACACACCATCAACATGAATAACTAGATAGGAGCCATGACAAAGACTTAACACAAGTTGTAACTAAAACCTAAACATTTAAAATACAAGTTAAATATACTTTATTATTGATATTTCTAGTTTTACATACTGTACAATTTATAATTTATATTTTAGTTTTATATAGTTAATTTAATTAATTAAACACTTACTCTTCTTTCACGGTCAAACTTCTATATGTTGTCCTTGAGATCATCAGCAAATGCTCAGCTACTCTTTGGTTTCACAGACCTCTGTTCTTGCTGCAACACACACACACACACACACTGCTGAATATATATGAGACAATTTATTAGTTATATACATATTACTTGAGGATATATAAGTTTTAGTTATTTGTCTTAAATACACCTATAAGCTTAAGACAACTAATTAAGAATATTTATATTGATTTAATTTAATAAGTACCTTAATAAGCTCTTCTTGCTGTTTCAAAACTCCAGTTTACGCTTGTGCTCTTCAAGTGTATTCTCGCTTGGCAGCACAGTAACACCTACGGAGTCAACCACTTCATCAGGGAGTGAAGACAGTGTTGCTTGTACTGCTTCTTCGGGCTTCATTTTATCTGGCACAAATGCCCTGTAAAAACACAACTAAATAAATATAACGACATTAATTTACTCACATAATAATAATAATAATAATAGTAAATTAATGTTAAAAATATATTTCAAGTATAAAGTTTAGAAAATTTAAAACACAAACCAGGGGCAATTCTTAGTGTCGGACATTTCCGAAGGTGACATAGTTTACTTCGAAATATTGTTAAATTACATTCTGTAATTATATATATATATATATATATATATATATAACAACTACAATTATTAGTATGTACCTGGAGAGAATCAGAAGAGAAGATGGAACTGAATGATCCAAAGATAAATCAAGCCAATTCTTTAACTGCACTGCAACATATTCAGTGTACACACAAACGCACACGCGCGCACATTTAATATTTGGATGTTTGTTTGTGTATGTGGGTGTACTCATATGAAGTTATTTAAGATATGCGCCCTTATATCGTAAACCTGTATGATTTTATACTTTTGTATATTAACACAAGCACGCGCGCACACACACATACCTGTTTTCTCATTTCCTCGGGTGTTAAGCTAACTAACATTCCGCGTTCTCGACAAGCAGTTCGAATTTCAGACTCTGAGAGTGAATCTAGACCCTCCATTCTGATCAATCTATCATCGGACTTTATCCTGAAAATCAACCAGTTCAACACACACACACACACACACAGCAGAGTATTACCAAGCTAGTTTCTTCCGGAGTGCATAACGGAGGTATGCATCAGTTCCATATGGTCTCAAGCCCATATATTTACACATGCTTATCAACCTTGGCCTGATTAATAAATAAATGAAGTATAAATACACACACACACACATATAGTATATAATAATTAATGTTAAACATAAACATAAACCTGCTTATGTTATCCAAAGTCAGCTCATCATTGAAAAGCTTGGCAAATCCAAGAATTTCTCGGTTGCTTATAACTTGTCCCGTCCGAACCTGTTATAACGAGAACTCTATATATATACATATACACATACATACATACATACATATATATACATACAAATGCACAAACACCCACACCTTGTTCATGAACTCGTCCAGATCCTTCGCAGTTCTTTCGAAATCTCCTCCACGTTTAAATTTGAGTTCATCAGCCATCTCCAGTAATGTAGCTTGCAGTCCTTTAGCATGTTGAAGCCGTGCCTCTAATCTCTTCGTCAACTCTGCCTATATATCCGTAAATATACATATCATACACACATATATAATATAGATAAAAATACGAATATATTTATGTTTAAATATTATACAACTCTCGCTACACATCCACACACGCACTACTAACCTCTTGCTTAAGTTTGTCTTGAAATGTAGAAGGCAGCATATTCGGGAATAACTTCAGAAGAACAGGAAGTAAAAACTCCATAAATGGGACAATAACAATAACAATAAATGGAACCAATCTTGCTATATCTCCAGCAGTCCGTTTTAATTGTAATTGTTCCCTCCTTGTAAGCTTTTTTCCTAGAAAGCTAGTTAAATTAATATGTGATATATATATATATATATATATTTATATATATCACGCACTCACCACCGGAGAGTTGAACTAGTAATCTCGTGGATATACAAATCTCTGCCCAAAGAAGCTTAGTTCCAACCCAGTAGTGTTGAAGTTCTAACCACACCCTTGTTTTTATCTGTTTTAACTTCGTTTTCCACTCTTCCCTGTTAAACAAATTTAGTGGGAAAAAAAAACATAAATTATATTAATAATGCAGCTGTAACAACTTTGTAAATATTGTGTTTAAAGAGCTTAACACATCATATACTGGTTAGAGAGAGAGAGAGGGAGTGCTTACAGGATGCTGTATAAGATATCCATACATATATACGTAAAAACACATGTACCTGCTCATTGTGGCCATGGTTATTAATGCGTATCTTATCTTCTTAATTAAATCCCATGTTTTTCGTCGGATGGTCTTTTTCTGGGGCAAAACTGAACGTGGATCCTCAAGAATATGTAATTCTTCCACGGATGCTGCAAGTCTCTTGATTTTCTTCTTCGTTTTCCCTTTCTCATTCTCCTGTACAACTCAATATACATGTGTGTGTGTGTGTGTGTGTGTGTGTGACTGTGTAAGTGTACTCCCAAATGTGGACCCACATACACACACATTAAGTGTGAGCAATTAAGTAATACCTCCTTTCTAGACGAAGTAAACGATCTAGATAGAATCCTAGCAGCAACTTTTGCATCCTTAATGAAGCACTGTTAGCATGATTAATCATAATATTAACACGTGCTGAGTGTGTGTGTCTATGTGTGTATGTGTGTGTATGATTGTTAATAAAGTACCTGATCAAAATAAGCTGCTTTGTAATGAAAACCACCGCAAAAATGAAAACCGCTGTGATCTAAATGCGAATGATCCTTAACATCAAAACACAACATTTTAACACATATTTTTTCATACACAATACTTACAGTACTTATGATAATTGCTTCAAGATTTCAAAAATATTTCGTGATGTGTGTGTGTGTGTGTGTGAATAAGTATAATATTGCGTGTGTGTGTGTGTGTGTGTGTGTATAGTACTTATGTAACTTCTATTGTATGAAGGTTCGTGCATGCTTTTGCATATAGTAAGTAGTTGTATATTGTCTTAGTTCATTAAGACTATATATAAACAGATGCGTCTACTTATATTAAGTATACAGAAATAATAATGAAACTAGTATGTAAATCGCACAAACATTTAAATATTAGCTTATAAAACTAAGTACCTGATTAACGCTCCTGTGTTTATTATGCTCTTCTCTATCAGACAATAAGAACTCCAAGTATCTTGGAAGTGTTCTATATGTCCGGCAACCCGATAATTAGCAAAATAATAAAAATGAGAACTATATTTATTTAATAGCTGTCTCGTAAGAATCTTAGCTCCCATCAGATATCCACACACTGGGAATATCCCAAGCTTTCACAGCATTTTGTTTAAGGAGATGAAAACCGAGAAACGTGACCATCTGGATCCACCAAGTGGCATTCTTAGGGCTGACTAAGCAAAGGTTAAGCATAAACATGCTTAACCAAAACTCCCTGATCTAAACTTCAACTAATTATCACACAGCACAGACGTACATACACATACACGATGTGTACCAGAGAGAGAGCACAAACACATAATATATATACATATATATTGCATGTGAGCATTCATGATTAATTAAATAACTAACAGAAGGCCAGTCTAACATTATGATCTACAGGTAAGATGTGTAGCCTAGGTAGGAAATAAGATACACGCAAGCAATATACTGCGTGCGTGTGCGTGAGAGAGAGATAAGAAAGGCAACTGAAGCATGAAACACACACACACACACACACACACACATATACATCCAAAATATACACGATAATTAGAAGACGTAATATATATATACACACATAATGCATATTGTTCAACTATTGGTTGGAATTAGATACAGAATCAAAATACAATACAACTTACTTGCAATAGCGATCCGCTTTCTTCTTGATACGCTCAACCAGGGCAGCTTCACGAGACACTTCTTCCTTCTTCTTCACAGGAACTTCATACCCAAATCTCTTAGTCTCCACAGGAAAGAGCTCCTCATATTTCTTGCTCTTCTTCCCGTCCGGGGCATGCCCTATCCCTGTATCCAATTCATTCGATTCCTCCCCGGATTGCTTCATCTCCTGCCCTGCCTCTTCGGATTCTTTTACCTGGTGCTTCTTCTTCTTCTTCTTCTTCGAGATCGCCTTGTCTGATGCAGTCGCGCCGCTCTTGAAGCTCAGCTTCCCGCCTTTCACATTCTCATATGCCGACATCGATCCGTCAAGAACCCTAATTCAAGAACCTAATAAACAGAGCATTATACATTAGTAACGGAATACGATCCGAACCGTTCGATAAGGCACGGCTACAGATCTTCCCGCAAGTTCTAGAGTAGGGCAGAAAATCTAGGGCTCTTCACTAAATGGCAGTGATTTCTGAGTACGAGGAGGAGGCGCCGGCGGCTGAATGCAGCAAGAGCAAGTCGTACGATGGGGTGCTCGAAGCGCTGCTCAAGGATCACAATGATCAGCCATTGGAGCTTCTCAAGACGGTAATCAGCTTTCTCAACAGGAAATCCAGCGTCTTTGCCGATGGATCCTTTGAGAAGCAGCTCTCTGAGATTGTCACTTCTGTAAAGCGTCGCCGTGTTGATTCAGGTAAGAAATCCAGACATTTTTATATTCTATTCACGGGCCGTGCAAAAAATCGCATCACATTCCATGGCATTTATGTGCTTTTATGATTCAGGTGTGACAAGCATGCAATATACGCACTTATATCTATGTATATTCTTATGTCTACACAGGCCGTGTTGATTCAGGTGAGAAGAATGGAACTCCCGTTGCTTCCAAGATCAATCCTCCTGAAATCGACCGGAATGAGGAACCCAAGCACAAGGCTCGAGCAGCGCCATCTGTTTCTGGTAAACAATCTGCTTCCGCTGTCATCAACTCTGAAAGCAAGCAGGAAACGAAGGAAGAAAGTATGTTAATACTGTGTGCGTTATATATTCTGAGATGGGTTCATTGTTTTTACAGAGAAGAGTGTTGTGGAGGAAAGCAAAGTAGGAGATGATTCAGATGGATCGAGTAAGTATACAATATAATGCCTGAGTTTATTATTCGCATACACATTAGGCGTAACCATTATGTTATTATATATGCGCATAGCAACCGTACAAATTGTTTCGGATTTTGGGGATTTGCATACTAACGACGGGTTTGATCCTTTACAGAGGAAGAGAAAGACGATTCAAAGGAAGGTTTAAGTACGTAATTAAGCTTTATCTGGTTCGATTGCATAACTAAGATGGTTTTGTGAATAATTTACAGAGCCGAATGCTGGGAATGGTGCAGATATGAAGAACTACTCGTGGACACAGACGCTGAGCGAGGTTACTGTGCAGATTCCTGTTCCAGAAGGCACAAAAGCAAGAATGGTTACTTGTGATATTAAGAAGAGCCACTTGAAGGCTTGCCTGAAGGGCCAAGCTCCAATTCTTGAGGTATTTTAGTTTCCATACATATATGACTTGCTAAGTATTTGATAGACATATATATGAATTACATAGTTATGAAGGAGGTTTTCCAAGTCTATTTCTGTTTGGAGTTGCGCACTTAAGCTATCTATATGTAGATGCAATATGTATATAATGCAATATAAAAACTATCATGAGTTCCAGCCTTATTATCAGTTTTGAATCATTTGTATGGTTTTGCAGGGTGAGCTCTATGCTTCGGTGAAAGTCGACGATTGCTTCTGGAGTATTGGTATGTGGATAAAGAATTCATTCGTACATACATACACATTGTGTATATGCTATATATAAGTGCATATATTTTGCGCTATATTCCGCTATATGATAACTATCATTGACACATACATATACATGTTTATAGATGCATATATACATATGGGGTTGTGTGTGTGTGTGCAGAGGATGGCAAGTATCTCTCTATTCTTCTGACGAAGAACAACAAGATGGAGTGGTGGAAATGCGTTGTGAAAGGGGAACCTGAAATCGACACGCAGAAGGTGGAGCCGGAAAACAGTAAACTCTCGGACTTGGATGCTGAGACTCGCCAGACTGTGGAGAAAATGATGGTCTCTCTCTTCTCTCCTCTTCTCTCTCTCTCTCTCTCTCTCTCTCTCTCTCTATATATATATATACATATATGCTTGTAAATACTATTACGTTCTGATGTAGTATATAATTAAGAACTATACATATGGTACTAAATTACAGCTATTGACAATAAGTCTGTTTAACTACTATACGTTAATTCTACTTCACAACATTGTTACGAGCATTTATGTATATTCGTTATGCATACATTGTATTTATCTCACTCTCTTTTCCACTCTTCAGTATGATCAGAGGCAGAAGTCAATGGGGCTGCCCACGTCGGAGGAACAACAGAAGCAGGATATACTCAAGAAGTTTATGGCTCAGGTTGGTTTATACTTTCGTTTTAGGAGAGAGAGAGATTATTAATTCTTGTACTTCTGTTCAGCATCCGGAAATGGACTTCTCGAAGGCAAAGATTTGCTAACAGGCTTTTGTGTTTTTCTAGCGGATTTAATACAAGTTACGTTTTATCATCGAGTTTTGTTAATAAATACTCATTATGCAATATATGTGTGTGTGTGTGTGTACGTGTACATGAGGTGTACGATAGATTGCAAACTTGTGGAACTTGTGTACACATTCGTGTGTGCGTGTGGCAATGTTATTTTTATATAAATGCAGAGGACATTCTGAGATGCGGGCGGAATATTCTTTCTGGAGGCTGCTAACCCTAACTACGTATAATAAATTTTATTTTCTTAAGAAATTTTGTGTGGCATCTCCTCCTAAAATAGTGGTTTAGGTTAAAGTTCAAATTCAAGTTCCTAAAATAGTGGTTTAGGTTAAAGTTCAAATTCAAGTTTACGTTTAAGTTCTTAATGCATAAATAAAATAACAAACCACATAACAGCAGAATTTATCCACACGTAATATATTATGTCTGACCTAAAGGGAATATTTAAATAGACGTTACACGTCGATATCCTTGTCAGGCGCCACGTCATTGGTCCGAGGTTCTAGTGTAGAACAAAAGAACAAGCCGGCTACAGGTCGTAGATCGCGGCGGCGAGTTCTTCATAGTTTCTGTAGAATATCTTCGGCTTCTGCGAAAATCTTCGGTTTTGTGCAGATTCAGGGCGTAGATCGCGGAATCCTGCGATTAGGTTTCATCGGAATCGGCTGTTCGTCGTACATTTTGGCAGAAACATTCGGTTTTCCAGCTCAAAATCTCAGCGGTTTTGTATATCACAGGTACGCCATAGATTCATCGGAAAATCGGTGCAGATTAGAAAAATCTGATCTTCCCTCAGGGAATGAGCCACTGATCAGATCTGGAGCGAAAAATCGACATAGGAGATGCATCCCAGATGGAATGCTGCTCGGAGAACCACCAGATTTCCGTTTTGATAGATTCGGCCGAGGACAAAATGAGTAGCAGATCCACAAACAGGTTGATCCGATGGCGTGTTGCATCCTCAGCGATGGCGACCTTAATCTGCTTATTGATCGGTGTCTTGGTCTCATGAGGCCGGTGCCCAATTCTTGTATCATGACTTACATGTATCCGACTTATGTACCTGTTCCTGCGGCACCAGATTCAACCTCGGGGAAATATGGGCTGTTCAAGTACCACGAAGGGTGGAAGAAGATCGATAATGAACAACATTTGCAGTCTCTGTCTGGTGTCCCTGTTCTGTTCATCCCTGGCAATGGTGGCAGCTACAAACAGGTATTATCACTTGATCGTGTGTATATATATATGTGTGTGTGTGTGAGTGTGTGTATAGAGATAGATAGATATAAGTATAGATATAATGTGTGTGTGTTTGGGTTTTCCCAAGAAGTTTAATTGTTATAAAAACTAACATAATACCAGGTGCGATCAATTGCTGCAGAATCGGACAGAGCATATAATGGTGGACCTCTTGACAGGTGTGTGTGTGTGTGTATGCGCGTGCGTGCGCCCGTGTGCATGATATGGAAGATATACATATGTATACAAATCATACATGTAACATGTGTGTGACCTCCACCGTAATATCGCTTAATAACTTTCACGTATAACTGAGTAGTTCTGCGATTACGTACAATATGTATATGTGATTTTCAATGAAACACACAGATAGTAGTTTGTGTGTGTGTGTGTGTGTGTGTGTGTGTGTGTGTGTATGGTTCTCAGAGTGTGTTTAAATACATATAGCATATACATACATACACACATCAATTATTGTTATTATTATTATATACATGCTCTTTTGCAGGACATACTATAGAGAGTCGTCTTTCACACCAGAAGAAGCAGGCATGAATATTGACGGTTGGTGGGGGCATGAGAAATATGAAAATTCCCATGATCGTTTTCGAGATATCTTAGAATATACCGATCAGCCAGGGGAATACGTAAACCGTCTAGACTGGTTTGCTGTCGATCTGGAAGGCGAACATTCTGCGTTAGACGGGCGAATTCTTGAAGAACATACGGAGTACGTTGTTCAAGCCATTCATCGGGTATAACTATCATAGTACTTTTATACAACATATATATAGTAGTACATAGATAGACAGCTGTATACATATGCGATTTGTATTGTGTGTGTGTGTGTGTGTGTATGACTGTGTCATATACCTTTACGTTTAGACTTGGAAATGTAGGGTACGATGTACAGACACACATACATGCTCTATATTAAATTTGGTAGATTCTGCTCTATATATATCATTTTCTATGTAGATACTCGATCATTACAAGTCTCTGAAGACGAATCTGGTACCCACGAGTGTGATTCTTGTTGGACATTCCATGGGAGGTGTTGTTGCAAGAGCCGCTGTTGTCCACAGTAAGCTTCGTAAAGGAGCAGTGCAGACTGTTGTTACTGTTTCTTCACCTCATTTGTAAGTGCTTGCTTATTTGAGCACAGACACATAAACCTGAGGTACTAATTTGTTTTAACAGGATAGCTCCTCTTGCACTTCAGCCTTCACTTGGTCATTTCTTTTCAAGAATAAATAATCTTTGGAGGAGTGGTTATGAATCTTCAAGAACCAGACTAGGAAGGCCGGACGAGGCCCCTCTCTCAAATGTGGTGGTTATCTCCATTCCCGGAGGAATTCATGACTATCAGGTATGTGTGTCTCATACACTATATTAACGATAACTCCATTTTAAAAGTCATACAATACTGGTATTGAACAACTATATGAAGCATGTAGTATATATACTGATATCTTTCATATATAGTATACTGTGGTTGAATATATAACAAATGTCTTTGAACTCTACACCAATGTACATTATGTTACCTATTTATTCAGGTGCGTTCTAGAATGGCTTCTTTGGAAAGTCTCGTGCCATCGACCCACTCATTAACTGTTGGAGCTCCTGGGGTGTTAAACGCGTGGCTGTCTACTGAGCATCAGACGATACTTTGGTGCAACCAACTGGTTGTTCAGGTAAATTACAGCATGCAATACTAATTAAGTACGTCAGTCAATAATATTATATTAGTGACGGAAATGTTTTAGGTTTATGTCATTAGCACGTACACGCACACAATGGGTTACAGATGCTAATCAAGCTTATTACTTTTTCTCTTCTTAGCTTGCCCACACACTGTTGAAGATTGTTGATAAGGATAGTGCTCAGGCATTGTCAAGCCCTCATGCAAGGCTCGCCACGTTCGTAGCAAATCTCAGGAGCGCTCTTCCTCACACGTTTGACTGGCTTCCAACTGCCGATGACGCCTTAAGTCTGGACGACAAAACTACTAAAGATGGCATGTGTGTGTGTGTGTTTGTTGTGCTTCTAGTCACCACACATACATATACATTTGTATGTAGTTGACACGTTGAATCTGTCTCCCCCCCCCCTCTATATATAGTATAATTATGTGCAGTGTCGTGTTCAAAAAGCATGTAGGCTATGAACAATGATACACTGTCGTCTTTTTCCATGCGTGCGTGTGTGGAGATTTTAATATGTAGTACTTACAGGCCAGACGCGAGCGACTTCTGATGCTACCAGGTTTTCTTGCCCAAAAAGCGTACAATGGCAGAGCAATGAGAGAGATCTTAATATTGAGTCGTCATCCGTGACTGTTCTAGCAATGGACGGTAGAAGACGATGGCTCGATATCAAAAAACAGGTAAGGTTCCATCTATGATTTGTGTGTGTATGTAAGAAAATTTATCTTACTTGTGTATGGGTTAAACTATTAGTGATGTACTGTAAACTACGTCTGAAGTTGCATATACATAAATAAAGAATTACGAAGTTCGTACAGAACAAAACCCCTGTTGAATTCATATTCGATAACTTGCAGGCAGATAGTGGGAAAACGGATTTCGTTCTAGTCACAAACTTGATACCGTGTTCTGGAGTTCGAATTCATTTATGGCGTGAGAAAAGCACAAGTTCTAACAGAGCTGTTGAAGTCACGAGAAAGATGGTTCAGTTACCTGCAGGCCCGGCACCACGCCAGGTACCACACATATATTACACTTTACAGATATATATTATAACTATTATCAGATGGAACCGGGTGGGCAATCAGAACAAGCTCCCCATCAGGGATTTTGAGACTAAATACAAGAGATTTGGAGGGTTTTCGGTACGTAACCATTTCGGTGGCACCTCGTCCGGTAATGTTCTTCTACATATTTTATCTTCTACCAAACTACAATATATGTATTTTATTAACTAATATAGCTAAGACAGGACACACACACACACACACACACACATAGATATAACACACATACCAATTAATAGGATAATTTACTGCAGACTGTCGCCGGGAGGCCGCCACCAGCAATATCAATGGCTGTCGGACATTTTTTTAATTCAGGAGATGGCGTAAGAAATTTGTCGCCTTTGTGGATTTTCTCTTCTCTATTTAAAAAGCAGGCAAGTTTTCAGTATGTTATTTGTATAAAACACTATGTACATGTGAATCTCACAGTAATTAACGTGCTTTACTTTTTAGGATATATACTTGGAAGAAAATCATCCATTGATTATGAACATTTCAGTCTCTATTGGTCTTGGTGTTTTACCGCTCTCTCTGGAAGTAAAAGCGGCCACCTGCGGAGTTTCAAAAGCCAAACCGAACACTGACATTGGAAGTAAGTTGTGTGCGTGTTGTGCATACTATGTTTTGTAAGAATATACACATTCAGTAACACGTAGGTATGGACTATGTATAGTTATCTTAGCTGTACATTTATACGCCTACAGACCGTATATAAAAAGATGTGTGTATATTAATAGCTCTTTGTTATGCAGGTCTATGTAAACTACGATGCTTTCGACCAATTGCATTGCTTTGGGAACCATATTCTGGACTCCAAGTGATTCCCAATTTACGTGCACAAACTCTAATATCTGATTCTTCCGCTGTTCTAGCTGGATATAAATACGGTTCGGAGGACACGTCTATGATACTATTGGTACTCTTCTCCCCCTCTGCCTCTCTCTCTCGTGCGTGTGTAAGAAATGAAGTCTAGAATCTGAAAAGCGAAAATAGCATTTATAAGATTATGTCTGACTATTATCTTTACCAATGCAGGTTGACCCGCATTGTGGATACCACATCTCTTTCAAAGTAGCCAAGATAGCAGCGATTCACAGATTCATAATAATGCATGGAGCACAGGTACTTGAAGCCTCTCTATATAGGTTCATACGTATTCTGTTTATGTATGCATATGCATATGGATACATGTGCTTTTTGTGTCATAATTGCCGAATATTTTGTTCTTATACATGCGTATGTATATTGGCATGTGTTATGTTGAATTCTAGATCGGAGGATTCTTGGTAGCGGTACTACTTTTCGCACTAGCACGCCAAGCATATATTGGGGACCACGAAAGGATATACCCATCGTTTTATGCGTGTTTAGAGCACAACCTCGTCTTCCCGCTGCCGTTTCTGGGATTATGTTTCGGCCCTTTTCTAATCTACTTCTGTGGTATTGCGTTTGGAGGTGGTTTTCCTCCTCCATACGTGCTGTCCTCATTGGTCGCTTTCGTGTGTTACACTTTTGCGAACGGGATTGCAGCACTTCTTGCTCTAGGGAGCATGGCTACCTTCCACGCCTCTGCTGCCCTTCAAGCTTTTATTCAGTCCAGGTAAATGTTAAATTTCATCACAACACACACACACACACACACACTCACGCACGCATACACACAGTCAAGCATATGCACACAGGGACAAGGCTGCGTATTTTGTGTATAATACTGTATATTAATTATGACGCATTGGTGGTGTAGATGGCGGTCTTGGCTTGAGAGATGGAACAACCGGTCTCTTCAACGATTCTTCACTCAACTCTCGATGTGTATCAACCTTCAGGTGTTTTATAGCTATTGGTTTAGGCAGTACTCATATATATCTGGTTGCAATGTTCTGTTACACGTACACACTAATATAATATATATAATACATGTCGTTTGTGAACCCACTTACACATAGACACTTATCAATATACTTATCATCTGTGTTGCAGATGGTGAAGAAAATAAGGGCAATGCCGAGATTGACACTAGGAGTCGTGGCTACGGTACTGGTGTTTTTTGTTCACCCAGCATTAGGACTGGGAGTCATGCTTCTTTCTCACGCATGGTCCTGTCACGTTGCTCTCTGCAGGTTCTCTCTCTCTACACGATGATTATATGTAGTTATGGAGTTTATGCGCACATTTTATGAAATTTCTTGTTTTTTTTTGTCTGCAGTTACACAGAGTTTAAGAAGCTTAACGGTGTTAAGCCACACGAGAACCGGTGGAGAAACGGTACTAAGATGGAGGTTAATTCCAAGGATGATGACAAGTTTGCTTATTTGGATATGTTTAGAGTTTCCCAAGGCTTACTGCTCCTACACATCAGTGCAATGGCCATGCTTTTTCCTTCCTTTATTGCATGGATACAGGTACTTAATCTATGCTCTGTGCATGCGTGTGATGTGTGCGTTTCCTTTGTTCTTACACATGCATGAAGACTTGCTTACGCATAATAGAATCAGATATTAGATGTGTGTGTGTGTGTGTGTGAGAGAGAGAGAGAGAGAGGGAGAGGGAGGGAGGGAGGGAGGGAGGAGATCATTAATAGTATTATTGCAGAGGCCGAAGGTTGAAAAGACTCTACCATGGTTAATGGACTCTTTATTGTCGTTCGGAGTTATTTTACACGGGCTTTACGCTTGCACGAGGTTACAACTACAATACGAAGAGCCAGCCACGTCTAGGCTTGAGACTTAGCTACATGTACGCGATTGCTGGTATGTATACTTATTGGGGAGGATTAGTGTTAGCCCATACAAGGCATTTTACGCACTTGCAGCCATTGGATTGCTTGCATCTGCCTTGCGTTTCACTGACAAAAACCATGGGGATGGTTGTAATAGACGTCACTTTCATAGACATTGATAAATCTGATTCTTTTTAGATTTCTATATACGTGTGTGCGTCCACTAGTAACACGTATGTGTATTAGACAGTGTGAATGTGTGTGTGAAGCATGATGTTTGTATTTTATACAGAATATAAACATTGTAAAGAGAATATTCCAACAATTGTATGAGCATCAATGTTCTATGTATACACATAGTGAGAATTGTAAAAAGTACATATATAATTGGTATATACGCCCGCTGTTACTAGATTAGTGCCTAAATAAAATACTGCCGGTTAAGAGTTTTATGTGCAAATCAGTTAAGTTAGTGTTTTTCTTACTAAGGTAACTTAAAAGATTATTGTATAATGTATATTAATTTTATTACTTATAAAATCAATGTACGAAACGTTTCCCCTAATATATATGCACAAAGGCCCAAGGTTGGAATGACATAATATGACAATGGTGATGCAACTTAGGTCAGCACTGAGACTCATTTTGTGTTATGTGAATGACATATTCTTAACTCGATTTTACGGTTAAAATATATTTTACTCATTTAACTACTTATTTACTTAAATTGATTTTAAATCAACGTCCCTAAACCCTTATTAATAAATAAGACTGACACGTGTATATGTATACGATCAGATATTCTTAGTAACTTTTTATAGATAATTAAATTATCAAAAATTACCTTTCATTCTACAAGTTTAAAACTTCCCAAATTACGAATATAATTTAATTTAATTAAAATCTTTTTACTATCAAAATCCGCAAAATTTGTACTCAGTAGCTATTCATCACCGTCACTCTTGTCACTATCGTCACTGCAAAACAAAATACATCAATAAGTACATGTAGCATACTAATGTGAACTGCATATATATATAAGAGTGCACTACACGTGCACACATATACGTATTATACAAAGACACGTCATACATTTTAGTATATGTATGTATAAATACACATTACACACACACACACACACACACACACATATATATATATATAGAATTGAGAATAAGTTTACCTCATTTCCGGCTGTTTTGCTATTCTTCTGGAGTCAAGCCCAGTAATATATTTCTGAGCTGCCTGCGTATTCTCAGCTCCTGGAAAAATATAATACGTATATAGTAATAATAAATATATTTTTGAATAAATATTGTATTTAGTGTAGATATATTATCAGGAATACCTTTGTATAGTTGAAAAACATAATATGCACAGCGCTCAGCGGCCATCCGGACAGGAGTATTACTATCCTTCATAGATTCTGCAATCGCCGGTCCCAGGATCGATATTCGAGTCGCTAACACATCTGGCTTGCTCTGCAAGTACACGACCCCATTATTACGCATCTCTCTCTCTCTCTCTCTCTCTCTCTCTCTCTCTCTCTACACACACACACACACACATATAAATTTAATACCTTAGCGATCATTTTGATGCTGCTAAGCGATGCACGCCTAACATCACTGGAATCATCTGATAAGAGCCGAATTAGGAAAGGAAGAATATCGGATAGACTCTTGGAAGCATCCGGTAAAGACTCCATTTCGTAATTTAAAAGCCGCCCAAATGCCCTCGCACAACACTCCCTCACTGATGCCTGCACATAACCATACACATCACACACTCACACTCACACACACACACAAAAGATATATTGATCTATATCAACTTAAGTACAAACAACACATATATACACCATGTCTGTATGTGCGTGTGTGTGGTTCTTGGATGTTCCGTATATTACATTTTTATGTGATTGCCGCAAAACCACTATTATACTTATACACATATTGTAGAATATTTCTGTACATGCATGCATGCAAACATAAGTTCAAACTAGTATGAACTGTAGGATGCCTTCATCTAAGTATAGGATTATGTTGCATAAAATACTTCGTTATGATAAGACATAATTTTAGCTTATAGAGAGTATTACTATATAAGTAACCTATATGATGCAATATATTATCACACGAAGACACACACAATCCAAAACCACTTAATTCAGTACCTTATCATCTTTCATCCTTGCTTTAAGTGAATTCAACGAAGCCAGACGAAGAGAAGGCGTGGAACACAGACGAGAAGGAGAATATCGCAGTACAGAGGTAAGTGCTGAAGTGAAACCATGTCTGGATGTCCATGAAGAATCGGGTGTCAATACTCTTTGTACCACACTTGCAAACGCCTCATCTCCCACGTACTGTAACGTTAAATAGCTCATATAGAACTCATTCCAGAATAACCATACCATTACATTTTGTACGTATATATTAAACACTTTAACAATATATACTAATACTACAATACAAACTTATGGAGAGAGAGAGAGAGAGGGTGTGCGTAACGTATAAAAGACGTTTTTGCTGAGATTGCGACAAGATATACAAACTAAATGGAAACAAGTATAATAATTTGCTACATATATATATGTATATTTTAGCACCTGAGAGACAAGGCCAAAGGTTTTAGCAGAGATTGTTCGGTGTTGCTCATCTTCGACAGCTAGGAGGTCATTCAATGCAGAAACCACTTTATCGATTGTATTAGTACTGAGATTCTTTCCCGCATGCTTTACAACTCCTTTAAGAGCGACCAGCATTGCCTCCTTCACTCCACTGTCCGCACCCTGCGAAAATGTACATCACAAAACGCACGTGCAGCACACACATTTAGTGTATGTCGAGAGTAGAATCTAGTATATATCAGTATACTTTAATTTTATATATATAAGAGAGAGATGCTAGCCTTTACGCAAGCCAGTATATGCAACATCAAAGTAGCAGTTATAATAGAAGTAATAGCTTTTTTGTTAGAGAGAGAGAGAGAGAGAGTTCACCTGAAGGCCAGTAAGAAGGTCTCCAACAAGAGGATCCACTCTCGAGCTCAAGATTGAAAGTTTACCAAGTGAGGCAGCTGCACGCGAGCGTACAATTCTACAAAAGAACATCTCAGATTTGAAAAAATTTCACAGTTAAAGCGTATTTACTATCATAATAACTAACCTTTCATTACTTAACACTACAATAGCTACAGGAGTATACAATAGAAAGTTCGTTTCACACTTTAAAGGATTAGAGTCTCTCATAAGCTTGTTGAACGGGTAAGATCTATTAAATAGTAAGTCTAATGATTATTCATGTAAACACTAAGTAATTACTTATTAATGAGAGATTACCTTGTACTGTCTTGTAGGCACTTCATGAAAGTAGTTTGAAGCTGTGGGAGGAAAGGCTTAAGTGCAATACCACCTTTGCTTATGATAATACCCAGAGTAGATAAAATAGCACTTTTTACTTGCCATGTATATCGATCTCCAATTATGCGTATAAGAGGCCTGAGTACACATTGTAAACAGTAAATAGGAAATAATTATATAAGTGCACAAGATTATACCTCTCAAGGAGTATGGTCTATGTAAGTATCACTTTAAATTTTGATTAATTAGATTATATTTCACAGATACAGATACACACACACACACACACACACACATGCTGTATACATACATGCAGTGTAAGGCAACTATGGTTAAATACGGGCATTTAACCTCCGGAGTTAACCATAGTTAACCTCCGTATTTAATCTATATACAAGATGTATTCATCATAGTAATAGTAAGTCGGTAATGTTGCTAATTATTACTAACTATAGTATTAACTAATTATTAAAATTTACTAGTTAATAATGTTAAACTACGGCTAAACTTTAATTCACTAGTAAAGTTTAGTTATATGTTAAACTTTAATCAGTATAAGTTTATATAGTTTAACATATGTTAATGTAAGTCATTACAGTAATAACTAACATAACGTTAAAACTTACACCAAATTTAGTCATATAATTACTAATATTTATATTGTATGCATTAGATGATTGTACATATGCACAGATATAGATATCTATCTAATATATTGAATATTGATTATGTCTATATATGCATCTAATATATAATTTGGGTGACCCTTCATTTCTTATGACACTATTGAGTCATTCTTGTATCTACAGTATCAAGCATATATGGATTCAGTTTTAAGTATATACTAAATGCATTAGACAATTATAACATACAAGATGTACGTAAGTAGTGTCTTAACTGACTACGGAGTTATTAGTACTAATCTCATATTCAGAATATAGTATATACAAAGTTTTAAGTGGTAGCTATATGGTTTTATATACACAATGTGACGTGATAATGCATATACAAAATACATGCATATAAAGTATATAAACAAATACTGTGTTTATGTGCATATTTAGTTCAGCGAACTATAGCTTACCCCGTTATTTGTACAACAAAAGGTCTGAGTGCAGCTTCGTTTGTGACATTAACCAGCTCACCAATACCCTCTGAAGCCTGCTCTCTCAAATCGGCAGATCCGGTCATAAGTCCCTGTGTGCATATTTAGCGTTAAAAAATATTTAGCGATAATAAACTTACTGATGCCAACACACACACACACACACACACACACAAAGCGACGAAGGTATGCTATAATAAACGTGTATGGCTTTATGGATATTAGTCTCTCCTGGTCAGTGTGTACGTGTGCGTGCGTGTTTGTGATGTATGTGTGTGTTGTATGTGTTATGCCAAAAGTGCTTGGTGAATTTTTCTATAAATTTATAGGTTTAGCGATATATGTTCTGCATATGTGAACGACATATATATCACCTGAAGGTAGATAGCCAGGCTGGATTGGGAAGGCAAAAACCAGGAATTAAGACCGGCCCACCCTACAAAAAGAAATATAACAAAAATGAAAACCAAAACAACACATAAATACCTATAAATGAAAACAGTAATATGACATAAAATAAAACACACACACACACCTTGCGTTTCCGGCGTTCTTTATCTCGTGCAGTAGATACAGCATCCCGTAAGACTTTCACATAAGAAGGCTGGTTTTCCTTGGAGATTGTGCCAGGTACGGCCGCTAGTGCTTCCCAAGCCGCCTGCAGACACAACACAATAAATTAAGTATCTACACACACACACACACACACACACACACACACACACATACATGGAATGTGTGTGTAAACATTACGCTTACTTTGACTATTTCATCGTTGGGATCTGTGAGCATTATAATCAATGTTGTTAAAATGTCGGAAACTTCGTCAGAGAGGTCCAGCTTAGTATTCTTGAAAAGGTACCCCGTAAGATATGCAGAACCAATTTTAGTTGACACCTATAAAACAATCTCAAGTTAAATAAACATGTCATATTAATTACAAACTCATATATAGTGACTAATCTTTCATAAAATATTAGATTTAAATACACGTAAAGAAGTTTCATGTGATTATATATATTGTGTAAGTGTGCTACATATACATGTAATGTAAAACTAACCTGAGCTCAGACGAAGAAGTCAGAAAGTGAGTCTATTCCTTCAATGTCAACAGCTAATACAACAGTCTCAGCAGCGCCTCGGGCCAGAGAATAAGTTTCCTGCGGAAATTGGATTGAATAACTTTCTATAATATTAAAAACAACTACTTATCGTTATTAATACTTTGAAGTAGTTATTTAAGAAAACATTATATGTAAATGTATGTATCATACTTATGGATGGCCATTACTATAACTCACTATTTATATACTCGTAAATACTATTTCATCATAACAATATATATATACACACACATACATACATTACCATAATATACATATATAGAATGAATATAAGCCCATAGACAACGTATATACATATTTATTTACCTCATCGTCTATACCCATAGAAGAAATAAGAGGTGGCAAAATTGTAGATAAATGTGGATTTAATCCAGGACCTGCTCTTCAGCTAGAGCTCCCAAGGCATGAGCATTAAAGCGCTGCATCAAAACATAAAATCATCCAGTATAAAAGACCGACGAAATATAAATAGCAAACGTGTTGTAGGCAAATAAAACAAATGAAATAAATAAATAAAACGCGAAAAAGCTTACGTGAGAGGTGGATGAACGAGCTTTGGCAAGATATGCGGAAGAACTGCTGCAGTTCGTACACTGAAAACAAGCAATTAGATTCATCCACACAATTTATATAGCTTAAGTTGCACAACGTGTTATAACAAAATAAATACCATATATTGTTTAATATCAGATATACGTATAATGTTGTTAAATATATACATTTTATATGAAAGATGCTACATGTGCTCATCAATATATATGAATTAGGCTAGCTCCTTTTTGCATAGACAGCTGTGTGTATTTGTAAGCATTATATATACCTTAGGATTTGCTTAAGACCGTCTAATGCAGTAGCAGACGTGCGTGAGTCTTCCAAAGCACCAAGAAGTGAAGGAACAATTTCATCAATCGCTTGCATGCCAGCACTCTGAAAGAAAAACAACTTATATATATATATATATATATATATATATAATAAAAACAATAATACACATTTATTTCTATACAAATCACAGAATTAATTTAACGCAGCTAACCTTGAAGAGCGTACTGAATGCCTGACCAGCTGCTTCACGTACTTCCAGGTCACTATGGAACACAGTACAACACAAAATTATATACAAGTAGCGGGTGGGCGATAACATGCGCATGAAGCTAATGTGTACACATACAGAAATACATAGATACACACATATAGAGAGAGAGTGTTTTCATCTACCTGTCACAAAGAGCGGTTCTTATAGTTGGAATCAGCTCGCCCATGTAAGTCACAAGCTGTTGCCTGCCCGCGCTTGACATAACTTCGCTTAAACCCATACAAACTCCCTGCAAACATAACATGTAAGAGCTGTACGTACGACATATTACGAGCTTAAACAGTATACAAATTATCTCAAGTTAAGTACTTATACAGCCTTATACAAGGTTATATTAACAGTCAGTTCTTTACATATATAGGATGTATGTAGATGTATTGCTCAAGTGACTGTATGTATGCCACCGACCTACATGTATACCAACCTACGCAGATATAGACAAATGTGTAAATATATATATCAGAGCACTATCCTTTTACCTGTCGTGTTCCACCGTCTTCATCTTGTAGACCCTGTGCAAGGATTGGAATTATGGTTGGAAGAACTCTATCTCCTAATTTCCTGACGAGCTCTCCTAAAGACCTGCCCGCGACCTGCGCATTACAACAGAGAATAAAGCAAAGGAATTTCACTACAACATACAAAAATTAGAATACTTATTTATCTATCTGTGAAGTCTTGTTTAGTTAGAAATCAGGACAAAATCAGTGAATTACACACACACACAATGAGCTCTCTTAGTGTAATCCGCCGGGTTTTATGTTATTCCGTACCATTATAAATATGACCATATGCGAGCTGAGATAATATATACATAGCGAGTTCTATGCCAAATTATATATATATAAAGAGCTAGTACCTGACGTCGTTCAGTAGATGTTGATGCAAGTGAAGAAATAAGCGTGCTCATAAGAACTGGCATTATTTCTTTCAGTGTCTTAGGAGTATTGGCAACCACGGTTTTCCAGACATGTAGAGCCGCCTGCAAACATTCGGGAGCCATTATATATATTTATATGCATATGTGTGTGCACACGCGCGCGTAGATATGCATTATAAATACGTGAATTTGTTTGAGTGTCACAGGCACAAATGCAGGCGTCTATATGTACGCAATTATACGTAGATATATACACACGGTATGCATCTGTTTGCATGTATACTTAGCACATACACGAGCGAGAGAGAGAGATGAATAGTAATATGTACGTGTCAAATGTAACATACACTGTACACCTACACACTTATGTGTGCCATACCTGTCGTACGGTCATAGTAACATCGGACCGAACCATATATAACGCGGCAAGTACTTCGTTACGGCGTTGGCTTCCTAGAATTTCCACAATAGCACGACCATGGGCTTCCGTACTTGCTCCTTCGTCATCACTCCCACCCTCAAGTACGACCTTCCCAGATGTGCCCGCCACCTTTAAGAAATAAATAAATAAATAAGAAAACAACTCATAATAACAACCTGCACATATAGTTATGTATACCTATCTATATAACACAAGGCGCACAAGTTGAAAACTATAAATCGCATATTCAAGCATACACACACAGGCACAGGCACACCCACACTATATAAAAGATATACAAAAACACAAATGTACGTCTCTATTGGGAAGTACACAACCTTAAAGAGGAGATCGCCCAGAAGCTCCACGGAGCTTTGCCTTATCCGCCAATTATCGTGGAATATTCCTTCCTCTACAGCTGGAAGTAGCAATGGCAATGACCTGTAAATCATAGCGTTCAATAATGAGAGAATGATACTACAATTGAAGGTAATACATACTGGTTCTAAATACATAGAAGTAGTATTTTATTATCATGTTCAGTTATAGCAATCTATAATATCATTAGTGTTTCATTGACGCTGCAATTAATCAACCTATATAACATCTATAGCTTAGAAAACAGTCACATACTACGTGCACACACAACAGATATGCACCCACACATCGTATACTAATATATGTATAAATATAAGTATAAACTTACGACGCAGCGTAATGTTCCACGAACACATGACCAGCACTTAGTGCAGCATCGCGAACAGATTCGTTTTCGTCAGCAAGGCCTGTAAGAAAACAAATACACTACTTAAGGATGATGGTGTGCGTGTGCGTGCGTATGTGTGTGTGTGTGAGAGAGAGAGAGTCACCGTCGAGTATTGCAGGAAGAACACGCGGTAGATAAGTCTGAAACGCCGGTCCCAAAGCACCCGGAACAAACTGCCAAGAAAAATAGTTGTGTATATGTACGTTTAGACAAGTGTATCTCTTCCTCAGGTTTCTGTGTGTGTGTGTGTGTGAGAGAGAGAGAGAGAGGATGCCTACGTACTTTGAATAGGGTGAGGTACCCGTCTCGAACTGCAGCACGCGAATGAGAGCAATTCTCAATGATGTCAGGCAATAGCTTCACGAAGTAATCATTCCCAAGAGCAGCCATCACCTCGCTTAATCCTTGTGCAGCACCTGTAGACACCGTTCATACAAAAGTTTAAACATATCCACATAACAGTAGCTGCGTCATATATGTTACAAGATTACAACCTATCTAAATATGTAAGCAACAAACTCTACATAGCTACACGTGTTACATAGATACGTACTTGGCATACTACAATAATCTTACTATTTATCTAATTACTTATGGAACATTACGGCTGTGTAGTTTGACACACCAATGTCAAGACCATGCATATGTATGTCTGTGTTCTCTTACGTTGTAAGTATATAATGCATTGGATTTTACAATCCACGCTCATACTTACTCTTTGAGATCTTATCGTACTACATATTACAGGGTATGTTCATAGATGGAATTTTACCTCAGAGTTCAAACACATTTATATTACAGATACATACGTACATTATTAGCCCTATGTTTAGGTTATATATACACGCATACAGATAATTTATGTGTGTGTATACCTGATCTCTCAACGCTGCTGTTTTCAGATTTCAATGTTTCTAGGAGCCAAGGAAGGAGATCGGGAAAGTTTTCATCACCCATTCCCATTATAAGTGATCCTAGAGCTCTTGCTGCGACTGTACGCACTTCAGGAATCGGGTCCACTAAGACCTGCAATAACTATGTCAAAACCCCCACGCACACATATACTACATATTTGCATAAAGATATGTTTGTATAATATACTCATACTATATAGTATGCATTTCTCATAGTTTTTCTATTATAGATATCACTTACCTTTTTTACTTCTGGGAGTAGTAGACTTATATAAGGAACCATGTCTTTGTGGTCTGTCACTAATGAACACATGTTTCCAACAATTTGAGCAGCTTTCTTCTTTGTTTCCGCACTCCTTTCTCTCAACCCACGGTGAACTATAGGAACCACCAGTGCCAGTGCAGGTGCATCTACACTATTCACGAACGTTGTCTGCAGAATCATTGATTAATTAACATCATGGTAAATATAGCGTTCATGATCTAATTATAATGCCATATTAATACGAAATGATAGTGATTAAACGGCAGAATAATAGTTGCTTATGAAAAAACAACATATCATTAGTGACTGTGTATATTATATAGCACTATATAATCAAGCTACTATATACTGTCTGCTACGCTTGCGTATTGACGACTGGAGAAATATCATTTAACTCTATAGCGCGCACACACACACAGTCACACGGCTAACTATATATACGTGACTATAGAAAGTAGCATGTATAATTGATTAAGAACCTGTAGGAGAGCATCCAGTGAAGACTTTGTGTGCTCATTTGGATCAGCAATGCCAACCAGCAATAACGGGACCAAAGCTGATATTTCTGGATTCTTGATAACACTTCCCACCTAGAAGTAGATAATACTATTTAGCACATACTTATCTGGCAACAGCTCTAGTTACATAATTTTATGTAGTGTGAGATAAAAGCATACATTTATATGTATGTATACAGCCGTAGTTTATTGATACGTTTTATATAAACGTATACTTATACAATATTAAATAATTAATAAGCTTAGAAGATCAACGAGAACTTTGTACCTGCTGCAAAGCAGTTTGTGCAGCCGCTTGAACTTTTGGGTGAGTATCTGTAAGCACCTACAAAGAAAAACCGGCATGCTTAGGCTTATGTTTAAACAGTGTTTAGTCAGTGCTAATTTGTAGACAATAACTAACAAAGACATACAGGTCATATGTAGTCCACACACACACCATATATATCTGGTCAAGGTTCATATAAACGATATATTGTTACACAAACATATACAAGTTGCAGGACAGAGACCAACTCTACCTATATATAATATATAGCTACACGAATTAAAATATATAGACTACTATCGTGTGTGTGTGTGTGTGTGTGTGTGTAAGAACTTTCGGTTATTTAATTACCCACCTCACTTAACTTGGGAACAATGGTAGGTAGGCATTGAGAGAGCTGTCGTGGTGCACAAAAAGCCATAGCACCTAGAAGCTGGACTCTTCCTTGCTTTGTTCTCCATGCTCTATCCTCTAACCCCTATTTAAAGAATATTAATAAGAAACCTCAAAATTGACTACAGTATATGTTCAATCAAGCACGATACATACAACGATCACTTGTATTAACTTATTCCCTTGATCAATCTGAAACGTTTAGCTATCTTGCAAAATCTATATACATCACAATATTCATATGCATTTTTACTGAGTATTCATAAACACAATAAATAGATAAATAAATACACACACACACACACATATAATATCATACTTGGTAAACAATGCAATAACATATACACATGTTTCTTTACATACGTTTATTCTTAATAAGTTACTATCAATCATTTAAAAAATAATAATTTTATATATATATATATATCGACAGTGATCACATTAATCACTATTAACGGGAGAAGGAGGAGAGAGAGAGAGAGAGATGATGATGCATAGGTTGTATTAGTCTAGTATAAGTCTGGGTTTATATAACAGCAAATAGTGTTGAATTAGAGTAGCTGTGTGTGTGTGTGTTATGCTTAAAATATGCAAAAGCTCTAAAGTACAATTTTGTTTCTACATGGAGTTGATTAATTAAAAGTAATGAGTTCAATCAACTGTTTGAAATACCTTTAAAAGAGCAGGTAAAACAAGTTTAACGCCCTGGCCAGTAAGTTGCGACATGATAGTACGTGCAGCTGCATCAGTTGCGTCACGGACTGCTACAACTGGGTCCGAAAAGCATATAAGTAGCTCCGGCAGTAACCGTATCACGTAGCTGTTAAAGAGAAAAGTAACCATTATAAATAACAGAATTCATGAATATAAAATTTAGATACTAGATATTTGATATATTTATAATGAAGCATCAATAAAATAATTTCCAAAAAGAAACTTACGGTTCAAAGAGGCGTCCAAGTTTCTCCGAAAGGCATTCGAAAGCTAACAAAGCACCTTCACGTGCCTTTGCCGTGTTTCTGCAATACATTATAAGAAGCTAAGTTGCATATTATGCGTACAACGAACGATAATATATATAGATGTATGTATACGAAAACACACGAATACAAATTGACACACACACACCACACACAAACATATTATATACATGATCACCATGTACGCGTGCGCGCGCACACACACACATACTTGTCCTGAATCCCGGTAAGCAATGTATCCAAGACACCTAGCTTTTTGATAGAAGACAGTCCTAAACCTTTTACTACTCCTGCAAGTCCAAATGCTGCTCCATAACGCTCTCCATATATATCTGCCTTTAAAACTTGCTCAAGAAGATTCTTCGCAAGTTTGGCCGAATCTACCTGCATACATGAAATAGTCAATGTTACCAATGTTACCAAAACAGCTAAAACAATTGTAAACATAAAATAATTGTATACACTAGACGTAACGCTATATATGAATTCTTACAACATTTTAGTATGTACTACATTTGGTAAGATAACATATATTATAGTTCAGATTTTAAGTTATTCCATACAGCATTCCTAATGTATAAAGATAACTATATAGCACTAGAGAAGTAAGCTTGGTACAAGAAAATGCGCAAATAGAAAAAAGAAACATAAATAACATTTAATAAATATCTTAAATAATGACACAAATCAGTTATCAACTTACGTATGGTACACTTACTATATTTAGTTATATATAATAAGAAAAAATCATGAACATTAGCACTGTTGAAGCATGTAGCAATGTATAGCACTAACCTGCTGCATATGCATTAAGGGAGGCAGGCAGTTTGAAACAGCACGTTGAACGGATTCTGAAGGAGTTTTTAGCACTTCAAGTAGCCTTTCCAAGATGACAACAATTTTCGGATCATCCTGCACAAACAAGCAAATGAATATACATAATTACTAGTTAATTTTTTATCGTATATGAATCATTATGACGTGCATACTGTATATGCGTGTAGGATCATTCAGACCTGTGATAAATGCTTAGCAAGTGCTCCCATGAAAACAACAACACCTTCTCGCACCAAATCGTACCGCTCTTCGTCATCTGCCTGCAGTCAAAACTTATATAATACATACATACATACATACATATATATATATATATATATAGCAATTTCCGAACTATATACATCTAGAGAAAACACATAAATGTATGTACGTAAGCATACATGTAGACGTTTTACCTTTTTATTGAGATAATTCTCAAATATTGGAAGAATAATAGCAACGCTGTCCTTCCCGTGCTTATCAATTACTGCAATTCCAGCTTCCACCATCTTGGACCGCACTTCGTTGTGTGTATCTGCCTGCATTCGAAGTATTCCATTACATCACTTGATATGGATGCATGTTCACACACACACACACACACACATTCTCTTCTATGTGCATAAATACGCGAGTACATGTGTAAAGTTAATGCATACCAAGCCTCTGTGCGTGCGCACGGGTGCGCCTGTTATATATATATATATATAGACACAGACACAGACACACACACACATATTGACGAATTACTGTCATAAGCATACATATGCATATATCAAAATATACCAGAGCCCGAGATATGAGAAACGTTGAAATAACGGAAGATCCTTAACAGAAATAACATCCGCAGCGATTCCAGTGCTAAGGCTACACCTTGTCTGCCTGTCCAGCCAACATCAACACCGTTTGCACCGTGTGGTAAGTCACGTGAGTAAAGCGTGAACAATGCTGACAACGTTTTCCTGCAATAAATAAGTTAGGACGTGCATGCATAACGAACATATGAATTTTAGGACATGTACGATGTTGCATACATACGTATACCACACGTATATATGGATTATATAATTTATATTTGCGGTCCTGGATGGTGAATAGATATTCTATTATTCTATTAGTCATACAGCTTGTGTGTGTGTGTGTGTGTGTGTGTGTGTGTGTGTGTGTGTTAAATACCTGTATCTGCTAGGATAGTCATCCATAGCAGCAGCTAGAGAAGCAGCAGCCGCCTGACGAACATTGAAGTTAACATGTGATAATGCTCCAAGTATTCCTGCTGCATAATCATTTCCTAAGTCATGACCATACAGGTCCCATATATCCTCTGCAATATCTGCAACTGCCTGTCGAAAACTTATGTTATGTGTTTATAATTACATGTATTAAAAAGAGTATGTCTGTGTATGCGCGTGCACAGATAAACTAGATGACCTCTCTCTCTCCTCTCTCTCTCACTCTCTCTCTTCTCTCTCTGTGTGTGTGTGTAGCATATGTAGTACTTCATTATCTTGATTTTGACTTGTAGTTCGTGCCATATATTCAGTCTTCTCTACAAGATTAATAGCATTTAGTTTTGAAACCAGTATACTACGGCACTACTATGCATCATTTAGGTCAATAGAATCCATTATACCGCTATAACAATTACGTATTATATATCATACCATACCTATAGAATGCAAAGGTAAGAACTGTATAATTAGTCCCTTGTGTCTAATTTGTAATGTTTTACTGTAACTGTTTAATGAGTATATACGCTATAGTTATCGTCATTAAGTTATTATTTAGTGATGAATGATGAACAAAGTAAAAATGTATACTGACGAGTATATTATTACATGCAATATAGACATATAATTAATCCAGTTTATAATTACACATTAAGAAAGAGCGAGCATATTTATACTACATGTATGCAGATAACATATCAATATAGTCCATATATAGGTCATAATATAACCAATATATAAACTGTTACACACCGCACACACACACACACACAAGCCCCCAAAAACACTTACCTTCTCAGGATCGTATAAAGATATCCACAAAGAGCTTGCTACGACAGGGTTACGAGGAGCTGCACCTTTAGCCAGTACAGGAATTGACTTCGCTGAATTCAAGCATGCAGCTCTTACATGAGGGTATTTTGAATATACTCCCGCTAGTGCCTGCATAGCAAGAAAAAAAATAACATCCTATATATTTATCTAGATTATAAACATTGTGTTGTGTAAAACTGCATTGTGCGTGCATATAAAAATCAAATCACAATTGTGTACCTCGGCAGCTCATTTGCGGTGATTCCTCGACACAGTTCTTCGAGGATAGAAGCGATCTTTTGCTGGTAGCTCGGCAATAAACCAAGTACATGGTATAAAACCTAGTAAATGCATGTAAAATACATGAGTTACGTACACAGATGTATGAGTTCACGAGTTCATACATTTATATGGGTGAGGTTTATTAAGTATATAATGTAGATATAGTACCGATATCATCTTTGGACGAGGTATTTGCATGGAAGGTGAGCAATGCATGGAGAAAACATGTAGCAATCCATCATGAAGGCCTGACTTGTTCGGCTGCAATAGAACTTGTTCCACAATCTGCAAATAATCAATAAAAATAAATCACAAATATACACTTAAATACTAAGTTAACTATAAATGATTCAGTCTAGATGTAACCCATGATATGCACGTGTGAGTTTTATCACGTACAAAAGCTAAAGTCACTAGGTGACCCGTCGCTGACCTCATAGATTGAAGTGTTAGCGTCTATATATTATGCCCCTTAACTTTGTGAAGTATAGACAGCAAAGGGCTTCTAACTATTAAAGTAAATATTAATGAACTTATATAGCAAATATAGTATAGGAACTTATATACTCATATACACGTATATATAGCATACCGGGTATATCAAAGTGAAAGACTGTGCTGAGTGGTTCATGTCTAGAAGAGTTAATAAGCCCAGTTAAAACTCTTTTAACAACGCCGCATTCTCCATAGTTAGAGATAAGCAAGACAGATGACGTTACTAAAATCTTCAGGGCTGCTGCCACTTCTGTTGCAAGCAGTCTAAGCATTGGGTGTGTTATACATTTCACTAGCTTCACCATCGTGTCGAATGCTTCTTCAC
Organism: Selaginella tamariscina; assembly: GCA_003024785.1. Lineage (NCBI taxonomy): Eukaryota > Viridiplantae > Streptophyta > Lycopodiopsida > Selaginellales > Selaginellaceae > Selaginella > Selaginella tamariscina. The sequence goes on from PUQB01000497.1 coordinate 34,060, forward strand.
TTGCTATGGGGGACTTCAATAGCTGGATAACAGTGGGTGCCTGCACATGGACAAGACACGTGTTAAGACACACACACACACCCGCTAGCCCGACGTATACAGCCACACGACATATATATACATACCATACATTTATACACTAAAGACGTGAAACTAGAATGTGTATCTATGTGCATATGATGCAAGGAGAATATACATGTCGAGTATAAGAATTCTCAAAACAAGATTATTCTTACTATATATGTATTAGCACATATACAGATGTCCTTGACCAGAACACATGCACGTATGCATGGTAAATACCAGTACAGGAAGCTGTTCGTGTAAAAACCCCTGTTTGCATCTGCGATTCTTCCAATAGCCTTTAATAGCACATTAAACCGTATTTGTAGATATCGAACTCTAGAACGTATAATGGCCTCTTCTTTCAGCAAAAGCTCCTTGGTTTCTTCTTTCGTTATTTGCTTGGACTCCCCTGAAATGTACAGTCATATACTATGTATTTTCTATATCCATCTAGACATTATAGACGTATAAACATTTATTAAACATGTCCTAAAATTAAAGTTTAAATTAGAAAAACATAATATCATCTATTTTAGAGAACAAATACTCATATATACTTTATACCTGATCTTTTAGACGGTTTGTTTACTTCCTTCCCTTCCTTAGGCCGCACAGTTGCTTTCGACACCTTAGAGTTCTGGAGAAACAGGCACATTGTAGTAATCACTTAGTAATGATATCATTAGCACATTGACTTTATATGCTAATAGATTATATCAAATTATATTAAAATTTAGTTACCTTTTCATTTACTGAATCATCATACACCTTAAACCTGCCTTTAGCCTGCTTAATGTTTTTGTCAGCTACCACTTCGGCCACATAAGCACCTTCCTCCGTTGATAAAATACCTTCAGGCGTGTTGAAATCTGCTTAGGAAGTGTAAGTATGCGTGTTTAGAAACAAGCATCTAGATATAAATAATGCACATGTACGTACACATGAACCCAAACCTTTAGATCATTTTCCGTGAGACTGCTGTGAGCACTCCAGTCGACCAGCTCATCCATTCCCTGCAAAATTGATCATGGCATTATAAGTATTTACATGTATGTAAATAAATATAGCCTTGCATAGTGCTAGATAAAAGCTGAGACCTGTACAAAACGATGGAATATTCTATCAGGTATTGTCTGCATGATGGTTCCAAGAGCAGAAATCGCAGCATTTGAGACAGATGGATTCTCGCTTGTTAATCCGTTTTCTCCAGCTAAGATCTGCATGCAACAATAATAGACTGTTTCAATTCTATAGAAAATATATTATGAAGAACCTTCCAAACAGCAGCTTGATCCGATCCCAAAATGGTATCCACAGAAACTTGCTCTTGCTTTTTAAGATATCTTGCAAAACTCTGGAAAAAGGAAATTAGAGGAAGAATATTAAACAAAATAACTGAAGTATATGCATAAGGAACATTATACTCCTTATCTATTTACCATCAAAGTATACATACATAATGAGATCAGTAAAGATCTACACGAGTCTACGTATAAAAACAACTTGTTCGACTTACCTTCCAGAAAACACCGCGTAATATGCATTCGTGATGAAAAAAATCAAGAAATGAGCACAAAAGCTCGGATTCTTCACCAAACAAGCCGCTCCTAACGTTGTAAGTGCTTTCGATAGGATTCCCGCAGATGGTATATCTGCAGACATATTCTCGCTCTCACTTGTACTGGAAGACAAATATATTATTAGAGAGCCCTCCTCTCCCTCTCCCCCTCCCTTCTCTCTCTCTCTCTTCTCTCTCTCCCTCTCTCTCTCTCTCTCTCTCTCTCTCTCTCTCTCTCTATATATATATTATATATATATATATATATTCCCGTATAATCATGTAAATGTTACACAGCAATGTATACACACTAAAATTATTCATAAGGACTAGTTTGTCGTATATAAGCAAACCTGAGTAAAGAAAGTTGCTCTTCTAAAGTAGGCAACCAGCTTAAAAATGCCTTAAAAGCTTCGAGAGAATATGCTTCAGATGCCGCCTGCAAACGGCCTATAACATTAGCTGCTCTTTTACGCACTTCCCACGATGTATTCCATAACAAACTGACAAGTGTCTACACAGAAAAAAATGAAAAGAGAACCATCATTAATAAGTACGTGTGATATAAAAGTATGAAATTATTGCTAGTGACTTAAATTATGAGGGTTTCGTTTATGAGGTTCACAGTCTATATTATACAGATAAAGTGACATATATCAATATAATTATAATTATAGCCCACCTTGAAGCACTCCTTAGTTCCGGCGTCGGCATTTCTGAAAGAAAAACAAAATTTAGAGAGAGATTCTGTCCGTGTCTGCCTTATGACATGCTATATATTGACATTTCATTCTGTAATATGCACACAGGATTATAGTGTATAATGAATAATATAAAGATAAATGCAAGTAATTTTACATGCACTGTACGTCTGTGTGGGTATTTAACATTGTAAAATATATACATAGTTATGCGTCCTAGTTACTATATGTCTGCATTTGGTCACTGTGTCCAATAGGATACAATATATAAACTGTATATTCGTATATATGGCATACTAATGTATGAAAGTTTATATATGGTGTACTAGGATGTATGTTGCATACCTAGAAAGCTGGTAAAAGAGTAGAGTCTCCAGGAGATCAAGCAATGCCAAAAGGTCCTCCGCTTGTAACTTTAGACTCTGTAAAATACTTATAAGAAATACTTATTCTTTAGACTTTATTTTATTTATTTCCCTACTCTGCTCGGCATAACGTACCAGGAAAGAAGATAAGAAATTCAAGTCTCCACTTGATACTGACGCAAGGATCTTCTCTTTAATCACTTTGTCATCTGTTAAACTAATGCTTTATCCGTCTAGTGATGTAATTACATACATAAGTGATTAAAACGTATAAATTCAAATAGCCATATACATTGTATATTCTGACCTGCTCTTGTGTCGATAGCAGCAATTTTGAGCAATAAGAGCAATGAGTATATCCCATCTAGTCTTTGTGCAGGTTTTGTAATGCCAGCTTTGACAAGTTGTACAAGTTGATCAACAAGTGAGATCATCTGTGAAAAATCAAACAAGAAGATAATAAGAACATGTACAGCCTTAAAACTAAGCCGCTAACGTCTGATTATGAATTGTTACGCTGTTGAAATAAGGTAATTATACTTGAGAGTAATAAATATAACGCGATACATATACATGCATAACACTTATGTATGCTTGCTACCGTGTCTTAAGATATAATTTATATTGTACATACAAGTACAATATGTGTATTATGATTGTGTGTCCCCATTATTGAACTAAAATGGAGTGTGTGTCAAACCATATGTCATCCACAATAAGAAAGTGTGTGTGTGTGTGCGTGTGCGTGTGCGCGCGCGCGCATATTATATGTTTATACATAAGGTAAGTCTGAAGTGGACCGGTTGATGACATAAGATAGAAATTCCTCAAAAAATGATACTACTATGTTACGTCCGCATTTTAACATGGCATATTAGTACTATAAGTGTCTATCTTGTGTATAAGTGTGTGTGTGCGTATAGTATATACACATACGTATGCACATGCCTCTACATTACTCGAAATTGATTGTTTATACTTGACACTTAGTCAAGATAAAAAATTGTAACATATGTGTACATCTATGTGCTTAAACGAAGTAGTATATGTATGTACAACATATAAACACGTGACAACTTACTAGAAGTGGAAGTTCCTCGTTAGCAAAAGCGAGACGAAGGCAACGTAGATGAGCTCGTCGCAAAATCTCTTTCTCCTTGAGCCCGGTGTGAAAAATCCGATACATTCCAAAGGTAAATTCTTATCAGTCTTTCTAAGAGACGCACTTAATGCTGTCAGAATTGATATTCTAACTTCCTCGTTACCTGCAAATTAAATCCATTACTGAGTAATATATGTATGTAAATAAGTATATGCAGCTACGTATGTGATAGAGCTATCGCATTGAAGAACTAGACCATATGAATGTAAGATAGATACATCAAGAGCACACACAGACTCTCTCACATATAACTCTCTCTCTCTCTCTCTCTCTCTCTCTCTCTCTCTCTCTCTCTCTCTCTCTCTCTGTCACACACACACAACACACACATGTGTTCACACAAACTTACCATCTTCCTTATATAATAACATAAGAAAGGTACTTATGGAACCTGCAACTTCAGCCATCCCTTCCCCTTCGCAGCAAATTCGCATAGCACATTTAGAGAGCTCACCATTCCAACTCTTTGATATACAAATGCGAGTTTACCTTCGGAGCCTATGTTAAAGCACATCAGGTTATATCTACATAACAATCTAAAGGTATATTTGAAAGATTACCTCCGAGTATAGACTTAATTGATTGGAACATTCGTGCTAAAGTCTCTCTATCACCGGACTGTCTCGCAATGCAGCCGACAATATGTAATGCAATTCTCCGTCTACTTTCGTCTGTATGCCTTGCTTGTAGCAAGACAACTGGCAACATCTCGTCCACATATCTGCTAAGATCCAAAGGTGTCTGCTCCAGAAGAATATCCACAGCATCAAGAACCAACTCAGGATTTCTCTTCAGCATCTTCACTGCAGAAGGAAGGAGAATATTCCCGAATTCTTCGTGTGTAAGTTGCTTCATTAGTAGTTGAAATGATTCACACAGCGCCTTTGAAGGCCTCTCTCGTGTGCTAAGTACAAGTTTCACGTACAATCGATGAAAAAGACCTGCAGATATGTATATACATATTCACGGCCGCAATTTATATGTGTGTGTGTGTGTGTGTGTGTCTACATACACACCCACATCTCTGTGTGTACATATGGTACAAACCTTCTTATTTGCAAACAGAGAAGGGTTTCTTGTAAAGTGCTCAAGTAAAACTCCTATAGCCCAGTTCTTTCTGACGGTGAAGTTTCCAGCTCTGACATGTAGTTATCGTATACACCGTCCACCTGCAACATGTATCAATACTAAGTATACAGCAGCTTCACCATTATATACGTATGTCAGTCGAGTAAAATATGCAATGCATATAGTATACTAGTAGGGCAATGGGTAGCATCAACGAAGGGATATTACCTAGTAGCATAAACGTTCATACGGCTTATATAACAAGTACATCCAGGAGCATATACGGGAAGTACCTGGTTAAGCAAGCGAAGGAGCAACAAGTTGGCAGATTTCCGGAGTGATATGGGCGCATCTACAAGCACGGAAATAAGCCCCGACTGCACAGCGGCGATTCTTGAGAAGGCATTTCGAGCCGAGACAACTGCCGGGCAGAATCTTACAAGAAGACACGTCCATTTCAGGAGCTTCAAGTCGACAGACGGAGTTCCGACTTTTGAGATTCTTCTCGGCCGTTTGAATCACAGCGGCCGTGAATGCCTTGACAAATGCTGGATCCTGTAGCGCCCGGATTATGAAAGAGTCCACAGCTTCTTGCGACTTCCGATCGTTGTAGAGATGCAGCGTTGATAATATGATCTCAACTAGCTCGGGGACATAGTCGGGTTTCTTCTCCCTATAATTAAAAACATTATTTCCTCACAAAGCTGGACTTCTACATAGATTTTTTTACGCAAAAGATGCATTTTGACACAGAAAAATGTCGGCTTTGGAAGATTTTCAAGCAAGAAAAGATGTATTTTCATGAAAATCATAACCAGAAATCGATTTTCACATAGAAAAGATAAATTTTCACAAAAAATGCAAACTTTCACACAGAAGGTAGATTTTTACGGATTTTCCATCAAAACAAATCGCTAATTTTGTAGAAAAAATCGATTCCACATGAAATTACGGATTCCCATAAATGAATGAAATCACGAGAGAATGCGAACCTGGAATGTCGAGAAGAGATGTCAAGCTGGAGCGGAAGAGCGCCACGCGCTCCTTGGTGGACGCCGTACTCACTGATCTGATCGCAGCCTCCATGGAGGAAGCTATAAACCCTAAATCCATAGGTGCATTCTTTAATTATACTACAACACTTTCTGCAAATATTATGTAGTAAGTAATATTCTTGTCTGATACTATCTTTATATGTATACGAGATAAACCTGTTATAGTACATAATACATGCACATTATACATGTATATACATATATGCTTCAGCATGCATGTGTGTGTGAATATATACATACCTCTTTGTGACGAAGTCATTGAGGTATCATACATGTTACAAAACATATACATATATATATGCTGCACTATTGAGAAAAACCTACCTACCTACCTCTCTCTCTCTCTCTATATATATATATACTTTAAATGTTATTATAATTATGTATTTGCATAAGATAAACATTACGAGAACAATGTATTATGCCGGCATCCGAGACTTGGACAGTAACTTGAAAACAAAACACGTCCATATGGAGATGTTATTTAACACAATGTTGTTTGGAAACAGTATCTTTAATAGGGCTCCGACCCAGCCCTGAGACTTCGGGGCCGGCCGCGCGGGCCGACAATACTTTACTCAATATTTACATCTTATAACATATATATTACATTTTCACATAGTAAATAATCCTTGTTACATGGTTAATAGTTGCGTATAACACACATACACACACATAAATACATGCATACACACACATGTTATTATATACATGAACATATGTGTTTTATTATTACACACACACGTGTTAAATGAACAGTTTAAGAAGTAACAGGACATATATCAAGTTAAATGTTTATTTAACTTTTATTTTATCACCAATGGTATATATACACTTTTAAGAAAGTATATATCCGGCCCGTTGGGGAAGGATTAGGGTTAGGTAATACGACGGATTATTGAATATACATATTTGATACGTTCATGGTTGAATACCATTAAATAAGAAATTAATTTAAACAATTTAAGACACAATACATACATTTTTGTCCCCACACTTTAATTTTTAAACTTTTAGTATGATTTGCTTATTAAATACAGCCTTCCCATGCAGTTTTTTTTAATTATTTTAATTAATGTTAATAAATGTTAAATCCCCCAACTCCGAGTATGAATGCGTGAGAGTACACATGGTGTGTTTGAAAGATGGGTCTGGTAATAGTAGCTCTGTTGTTACTGGTAGCTTTGAGTGCTGAAGGAGCCACTGAGGAGGAGAAGGCAGCTCTGAAGCTGGTTGCTGAGGAGCTGGGAATTCCGGGGAGCATCTGGGACTTGTCTACCGATCCATGTTCCGCTCGATGGCCTGGAGTGGGATGTTGTGCAGACAGGTCCACATACTGTTGCCAGTCCCCTACTAGTATCTATAACAATCCTCCAGTAGACACAAGCAGCTGCGATTTCACCACAGATGCAAGAGTCACTGTGCTTCTCCTCCGGACGGATTTGATATCGACCGTTCTGAAGGGAACACTCAGGACCTCGAGTTCTCTCTGCAGGTTGAGTTCTCTACTCTTACTAGACGTAGAAAAACAACAACTTGAATGGAGCGTTTCCAACTTGCCTTCATAATCTCACCTCTCTGAGAGTTCTCCGTCTGGGAGGGAACCGTATCAACGGAAGCATTCCTCCCCAGCTTGGTCTCTTACAGTCACTCCAGAGGCTCCATCTCGAGTCTCTCTATCTCACAGGTACTATCCCAGCAACTCTTGGTAACCTGACCAGCATCACGAGCATGAAGCTGGAATATAACCAGCTAGAGGGTACCATTCCGATAGAGCTCACAAACATCCCCAGCTCCAGTACCTGGGACTACAAGGTAACAAGTTAACAGGAGGAATTCCCCCATTTGGGAAGGAATTGACAGATCTGATGCTCTCCGGGAACTTGTTATCTGGGGAACTCGATGGTACCTCGTTAAACGGTATGGTGGCTTGCGTAAATCTGGATCTCCGAGGAAATGCCTTGAATGGTTCCATCCCGGTTATCAACCTTCCTTTACTGAAGACTCTTGACTTGAGCTTCAACCGGTTCTCAGGCGGCATCCCTAAGTTTCAGACGGACAAGTTACAGACTCTGCTCCTCAGTCAAACAATCTATCAGGCGAGTTAGTCCTGAACCGGCTTCCAAGCTCTGTACAGGTACTCGATGTCTCGCACAATCGGCTCCAGGCTGGAAATGTGGAGTTCAACAAGCAGGTTAACTATGCATTCAACAACAACACTTTGAACACGAGAGAGGTAACAACTTATTCTTTGCGGTGAATGCCGGAGGGAACAGAGCATTCATTCATGGCAACCTGACATACGACGGTGACACAGACACGCCAGGGAGCAACTCAAACTCGAGTGTCGGTGTGTTCTATATCCCGGGACGTTCATGGGCTCTTGAGCTATCTGGTATTTCGGCTGGAACTTACACGGCCGCCCAGTCTGCAGTGATACAGGATACTACCCAGGATATAGAACTCTACCAGAGTATGAGGTGGTGCTCGTCTTACATGGCTTACCACGGCGTCGGCTTGCAACCTGGTCCATACACAGTTACGCTGCATTTTGCTGAACTAGTTTTCGACGAACCCGAGCACAGGGTGTTTGACGTATTCGTAGGCGGTAGAATGGTGAAACAGGGACTGGACGTTGTGAAGGAGACGGGGGGTCCAAGACGGGCTTATAAGCTGAAGTCCCAAATGCCACTGTGTCTTCTAACGGGACACTTTCAGTGGAGCTTGTGTACAGGTCTGGAAAGGGTGGGGGACCGGCAATCTCTGCTATCTCAGTTGTGTCACCTGCTTACCGATACGTAGGACGCAGAAGAAAGAACATGGCTGGTCCAGTGGCAGGTGGTGTGCTTGCTGTTATACTGGTTGTCTGTGTAGGTGTATGGTGGTGGCGGAAGAGGAAAGTAACTACAGTTAGGGAAGTACCTTTACCTCCAGCACCGCTCGGACTGTATGACTACAGCTTGTCATCCTCTGGGAGTTTCAGTTACAATCAGTTGTACCAGGCCACGAATGGTTTCAGTGAGAAGCTCGGTGAGGGCGGGTTCGGAGTGGTGTACAAGGGGACGTTACCAGACGGTGTTAAGATTGCTGTCAAGCAACTGCTGGTGCAGAGCAACGTTGAAGACTTCAAACGGGAGATATACATCCTCAACAAGGTGCGTCACAAGAACCTCGCCTCTGTCTTGGGCCACTGTTTCGAGTCGGGTCTCCCCATGCTGGTCACCGAGTTCATGCCAAACGGTACACTCGATAAATGGCTCTTCCAAAGAGAGGATTTTGTGTTAACATGGGAGCAGCGGACAAAGATTGCCATTGGGGTCGCATGTGGGCTGGAGTATCTACACCATGAGTCTAAGTACAAGATACTGCACCTCGATATCAAGCCGGGAATATCCTCTTGGACGCAGACATGAACCCCGCCATTACAGATTTTGGACTTTCAAAGCTGTACGAGAATTTGGACGGCAAGACAAAGTCGCATCTCTCCGCAACTAGAGTGAGGGGCACCATGGGTTACATCGCACCAGAGTATGCAATGAAGTCGGTACTCTCCGACAAGGTGGATGTATATGCCTTTGGGGTGGTGCTTCTGGAGCTCATCAGTGGCAGGAGAGCCTTCGATTTCCTTGAGACCTCGGACAAAGTCCTGCTCGTGGAATGGGCACATAAGCAGATGGTAAACAAGTTCATGGATGGCATGGTTGATGGGAGACTTGGAGAGGAATTCGATAAGGAGCAGGCCAAAGATATGGTTAGCATCGGCATCCTGTGCACACACAAGAAGCCTGCTGTGAGACCCAAGATGCAGAAAGTCTGGCTGATGCTCAATGGACACGTCAAGGTCTCGGATGTGTTGGCCACTCTTGTCAATGAGAGTGATAACGAGGTCGTTTACTCTGATAGTAGTACTGAGTCTAGCTAGTCGTGCATAGTATATACACACGATAATTACATACTTGTTTCTCTGACTATAATACACTCATGCCTTAAGCACACTTCTGAACTTCAATCAGTGCTCTGTAAACTACCGAGTCACTGTCTACATCCTCACCGTCGAGGTACATTTCATGAGGAACTTCAAGTTGTCACCTCTAGCACTGTCCGAAGGAAGAGCCGGAACATCCGCTGTCCCGGTGAGCATAAGCCAGACAGTCCGCACTCCGGCGTGCATCCTCCAACGTACAATGCAGCCCGACCAGAGCCATCTTCACCGCCTCCTCTGTGGAGTTTCTTACCCTCTCATCCACGATCTTCTCAAGATCATTTTCCATGCTTACCGCCCACTCCACAAGAAACAACTCGGCCTCTGAGAACTCTATCTCTATCACTCTCCTCCCACTCACTAGCTCAAGAAGCACCACTCCAAAGCTGTAAACATCTACCTTGTCCGACACTATCTGTTGCATGGCGTATTCTGTAACAATACATTCTAAGTAGAGAGAGAGAGAGAGGGAGAGAGAGAAGAGGGAAGCAACATTACCTGGAGCCAGGTAGCCTACAGTCCCCCTGCACGCGAGGCAGTGATATGGGACCGATCAGCCTCATGAAGCCTTGCCATCCCAAAGTCACCAATACGCGGGTTGAAGTCTTTGTCAAGAAGGATATTGTGCGGCTTGATATCACAGTGAACAATATGGTGGTCATGGAGGTAAGCAAGTCCGAGTGCCGTCTCTACCGCGATACTCTGCCTCTGCTCCCACGAAAGGTTCCCTCTGTGCTGGTCCAGACTCCCATTGGGCATATAGTCGCACACGATCATCTCATTGCCCGGGTCCTTACAATGCCTATGATTGCAAGGAGGTTCTTATGCTGTACCATGCTGAGAAGCTCGAGCTCCCGCATGAAGCTCACCTTTGCATGATCATCCATCCTCACCAGCTGCTTCACTGCAACTAGCTTACCGCCGAGTGTCCCCAAGTAGACTCTCCCACCAAATGCGCCTTGTCCCAGCATGGCTTTCTCGGAGAATCCCTCCGTTGCTTTGAAGAGCTCTTGGTATGTGTAACCCTTGGGAAGCCTCGCCTTTGTGTTAGTGTTCTGGAGAGCCCCTTCGTTTTGCACCACCACAATGCCACCAGCGACACGATCATGACCAGAATAAAGCCTACAGGTACGACTACTGCAAGAGTGATCCGCTTCCAACGTGTGCTTTCCTTGTAACCCAGAGACTTTACAGAGATTGCAGATACCAATCGGCCCCTGCTTCTGCACATACGGGTAGTTCTTTGGGTCGACTGCACAGCGGCGATTCTTGAGAAGGCATTTCGAGCCGAGACAACTGCCGGGCAGAATCTTACAAGAAGACACGTCCATTTCAGGAGCTTCAAGTCGACAGACGGAGTTCCGACTTTGAGATTCTTCTCGGCCGTTTGAATCACAGCGGCCGTGAATGCCTTGACAAATGCCGGATCCTGTAGCGCCCGGATTATGAAAGAGTCCACAGCTTCTTGCGACTTCCGATCGTTGTAGAGATGCAGCGTTGATAATATGATCTCAACTAGCTCGGGGACATAGTCGGGTTTCTTCTCCCCTATAATTAAAAACATTATTTCCTCACAAAGCTGGACTTCTACATAGATTTTTTACGCAAAAATGCATTTTGACACAGAAAAATGCCGGCTTTGGAAGATTTTCAAGCAAGAAAAGATGTTTTTCATGAAAATCATAACCAGAAATCGATTTTCACATAAAGAAAGATATATTTTCACACAGAAAATGCAAACTTTCACACAGAAGGTAGATTTTTACGGATTTTCCCATCAAAACAACTGAAATCACTAATTTGTAGAAAAAATCGATTCCACATAGAAATTACGGATTCCCATATAAATGAATGAAATCACGAGAGAATGCGAACCTGGAATGTCGAGAAGAGATGTCAAGCTGGAGCGGAAGAGCGCCACGCGCTCCTTGGTGGACGCCGTACTCACTGATCTGATCGCAGCCTCCATGGAGGAAGCTATAAACCCTAAATCCATAGTCATATACTACAACACTTTCTGCAAATATTATGTAGTAAGTAATATTCTTGTCTGATACTTATTTTATATATGTATACGAGAGCATTTCAGTTGTATAAACCTGTTATAGTACATAATACATGTACATTATACATGTATATACGTATATACTGCTTCAGCATGCATGTGTGTGAATATATACATACCTCTTTGTGACGAAGTCATTGAGGTATCATACATGTTACAAAACATATACAGTATATATATGCTGCACTATTGAGAGAAAACCTCTCTCTCTCTCTCTCTCTCTCTCTCTCTCTCTATTATATATATATACACTTTAAATGTTATTATAATTATGTTCCTGTGGTGTATTTGCATAAGATAAACATTACGAGAACAATGTATTATGCCGGCATCCGAGACTTGGACAGTAACTTGAAAACAAAACACGTCCATATCACATATGGAGATGTTATTTAGACACAATGTTGTTTGGAAACAGTATCTTTAATAAGGGCTCCGACCCAGCCCTGAGACTTCGGGACCGGGGCCGGCCCCGGCCCGTGGTCCCGGCGGGCCGACAATACTTTACTCAATATTTACATCTGTATATACATGTATATACATTTTCACATAGTAAATAATCCTTGTTACATTAGTTGCGTATAACATACATACACACACATAAATACATGCATACACATTCTTATGACATTCATTTGTATACAACATGTATATATACATGAACATATGCGTTAATATTATTACATACACGTGTCAAATGAACAGTTTAAGAAGTAACAGTACATATATCTGTTTTTATCACAAGGAGAGTTTATATACACTTTTAAGAAAGTATATATATATAACCCGTTGGGGAAGGATTAGGGTTAGGTAATACGACGGATTATTAAATAAGAAAGTATGTTCATGGTTGAATACCTATATGTCCCACACTTTAATTTTTAAATTCTTAGTATGATTTGCTTATTAAATACAATCTTCCCATGCAGTTTTTTTATTATTTTAATTAATGTTAAATCCCAGAAGTGACGCACCAACTCCAAGTATGAATGCGTGAGAGTACACATGGTGTGTTTGAAATATGGGCCTGGTAATAGTAGCTCTGTTACTGGTAGCTCTGAGTGCTGAAGGAGCCACTGAGGAGGAGAAGGCAGCTCTGAAGCTGGTTGCTGAGGAGCTGGGAATTCCGGGGAGCATCTGGGACTTGTCCACCGATCCATGTTACGCTCGATGGCCTGGAGTGGGATGTTGTGCAGACAGGTCCACATACTGTTGCCAGTCCCCTACTAGTATCTATAACAATCCCCAGTAGACACAAGCAGCTGCGATTTCACCACAGCTGCAAGAGTCACTGTGCTTCTCCTCCGGACGAATTTGATATCGACCGTTCTGAAGGGAACACTGAGGACCTCGAGTTCTCTCTGCAGGTTGAGTTCTCTGCTCTTACTAGACGTAGAAAACAACAACTTGAATGGAGCGTTTCCAACTTGCCTTCATAATCTCACCTCTCTGAGAGTTCTCCGTCTGGGAGGGAACCGTATCAACGGAAGCATTCCCCCCCGGCTTGGTCTCTTACAGTCACTCCAGCAGCTCCATCTCGAGTCTCTCTATCTCACAGGTACTATCCCAGCAACTCTTGGTAACCTGACCAGCATCACGAGCATGAAGCTGGAATATAACCAGCTAGAAGGCACCATTCCAATAGAGCTCACAAACATCCCCATGCTCCAGTACCTGGGACTACAAGGTAACAAGTTCACAGGGGGGATTCCCCCATTTGGGAAGGAGTTGATGTTTCTCATGCTCTCCGGGAACTTGTTATCTGGGGAGCTCAGTGGTCCGTCCTTAAATGCTATGGTGGCTTGTTCAAATCTGGATCTCCGAGGAAATGCTTTGAACGGTTCCATCCCGGATATCAACCTGCCTTCACTGAAAACTCTTGACTTGAGCTTCAACCGGTTCTCAGGCGGCATCCCTAAGTTTCAGACGGACAAGTTACAGACTCTCCTCCTCAGTCACAACAATCTAACAGGGGAACTAGTCCTGGACCGGCTTCCAAGCTCTTTACAGGCACTTGATGTCTCACACAATCGGCTCCAGGCTGGAAATGTGGAGTTCAACAAGCAGGTTAACTATGCATTCAACAACAACACTTTGAACACAGAGAGAGGTAACAACTTATTCTTTGCTGTGAATGCCGGAGGGAACAGAGCATTCATTCATGGCAACTTGACATACGACGGTGACACAGACACGCCAGGGAACAACTCAAACTCGAGTGTCGGTCTGTTCTATATCCCGGGACGTTCATGGGCTCTTGAGCTATCTGGTACTTCGGCTGGAACTTACACAATCGGCCAGTCTGCAGTGATAGAGAACACTACCCGGGATATAGAACTCTACCAAAGTATGAGGTGGTGCTCGTCTTACATGGCTTACCACGGTGTCGGCTTGCAACCTGGTCCGTACACAGTTACGCTGCATTTTGCTGAACTAGTTTTCGACGAACCTGAGCACAGGGTGTTTGACGTATTCGTAGGCGGTAGAATGGTGAAACAGGGACTGGACGTCGTGAAGGAGACGGGGGGTCCAAGACGGGCTTATAAGCTGGAAGCCACTGTGTCTTCTAACGGGACACTTTCAGTGGAGCTTGTGTACAGGTCTGGAAAGGGTGGGGGACCGGCAATCTCTGCTATCTCAGTTGTGTCACCTGCTTACCGATACGTAGGACGCAGAAGAAAGAACATAGCTGGTCTAGTGGCAGGTGGTGTGCTTGCTGCTATACTGGTTGTCTGTGTAGGTGTATGGTGGTGGTGGCGGAAGAGGAAAAGGAAAGTAACTACAGTTAGGGAAGTACCTTTACCTCCAGCACCGCTCGGACTGTATGATTACAGCTTGTCATCCTCTGGGAGTTTCAGTTACAATCAGTTGTACCAGGCCACGAATGGTTTCAGTGAGAAGCTCGGTGAGGGCGGGTTCGGAGTGGTGTACAAGGGAACGTTACCAGACGGTGTTAAGATTGCTGTCAAGCAGCTGCTGGTGCAGAGCAACGTTGAAGACTTCAAGCGGGAGATATACATCCTCAGCAAGGTCGCCACAAGAACCTCACATCTGTTTTGGGCCACTGTTTTGAGTCGGGGCTCCCCATGCTGGTCACCGAGTTCATGCCAAACGGTACACTCGATAAATGGCTGTTCGAAAGTGAGGATTATGTGTTAACATGGGAGCAACGGACGAAGATTGCCATCGGGGTCGCATGCGGGCTGGAGTATCTACACCAGGAGTCCAAGTACAAGATACTGCACCTCGATATCAAGCCAGGGAACATCCTCTTGGACGCAGACATGAACCCCGCCATTACAGATTTTGGACTTTCAAAGCTGTACGGGAATGAGGACGGCAAGACAAAGTCGCATCTCTCCGCAACTAGAGTGAGGGGCACCATGGGTTACCTTGCACCAGAGTATGCAATGAAGTCGGTACTCTCCGACAAGGTGGATGTATATGCCTTTGGGGTGGTGCTTCTGGAGCTCATCAGTGGCAGGAGAGCCTTCGATTTCCTTGAGACCTCGGACAAAGTCCTGCTCGTGGAATGGGCAACATAAACAAGTTCATGGATGGCATGGTTGATGGGAGACTTGGAGAGGAATTCGATAAGGAGCAGGCCAAAGATATGGTTAGCATCGGCATCATGTGCACACACAAGAAGCCTGCTGTGAGACCCAAGATGCAGAAAGTGTGGCTGATGCTCAATGGACACGTCAAGGTCTCGGATGTGTTGGCCACTCTTGTCAATGAGAGTGATAACGAGGTCGTTTACTCTGATAGTAGTACTGCGTCGATAAGTAGTCTAGCTAGTCGTGCATAGTATATACACACGATAATTACATACTTGTTTCTCTGACTATAATACACTCATGCCTTAAGCACACTTCTGAACTTCAACCAGTGCTCTTGTACACTACCGAGTCACTGTCTACATCCTCACCGTCAAGGTACATTTTCATGAGGAACTTCAAGTTGTCACCTCTAGCACTGTCCGAAGGAAGAGCCGGAACATCCGCTGTCCCGGTGAGCATAAGCCAGACAGTCCGCATTTGGCCTCCGGCGTGCATCCTCCAACGTACAATGCAGCCCGACCAGAGCCATCTTCACCGCCTCCTCTGTGGAGTTTCTTACCCTCTCATCCACGATCTTCTCAAGATCATTTTCCATGCTTGCCGCCCACTCCACAAGAAACAACTCGGCCTCTGAGAACTCTATCTCTATCACTCTCCTCCCACTCACTAGCTCAAGAAGCACCACTCCAAAGCTGTAAACATCTACCTTGTCGACACTATCTGTTGCATGGCGTATTCTGTAACAATACATTTAAGTAGAGAGAGAGAGAGAGAGAGAGAGAGAGAGAGAGAGCAACATTACCTGGAGCCAGGTAGCCTACAGTCCCCCTGCACGCGAGGCAGTGATATGGGACCGATCAGCCTCATGAAGCCTTGCCATCCCAAAGTCACCAATACGCGGGTTGAAGTCTTTGTCAAGAAGGATATTGTGCGGCTTGATATCACAGTGAACAATATGGTGGTCATGGAGGTAAGCAAGTCCGAGTGCCGTCTCTACGCGATACTCTGCCTCTGCTCCCACGAAAGGTTCCCTCTGTGCGGTCCAGACTCCCATTGGGCATATAGTGCACACAATCATCTCATTGCCCGGGTCCTTACAATGCCTATGATTGCAAGGAGGTTTTATGCTGTACCATGCTGAGAAGCTCGAGCTCCCGCATGAAGCTCACCTTTGCTGATCATCCATCCTCACCAGCTGCTTCACTGCAACTAGCTTACCGCCGAGTGCCCAAGTAGACTCTCCCAATGCGCCTTGTCCCAGCATGGCTTTCTCGGAGAATCCCTCCGTTGCTTTGAAGAGCTCTTGTATGTGTAACCCTTGGGAAGCCTCGCTTTTGTTTAGTGTTCCTGGAGAGCCCCTTCGTTTTGCACCACCAATGCTACCACCGACACGATCATGACCAGAATAAAGCCTACAGGTACGACTACTGCAAGAGTGATCCGCTTCCAACGTGTGCTTTCCTTGTAACCCAGAGACTTTACAGAGATTGCAGATACCATCGGCCCCTGCTTCTGCACATACGGGTAGTTCTTGGGTCCAGGTACCTATCCCCGCCGTTACCAATGAACTCAATTGACAGAAGTCCATTGAGCACACTTACGTTCCGCTGGATCTTATATGCTGCAAAAGACCCGACCTCCTTCATGACATCCAGCTTTTCCTTAACCATGACTCCTTGGACTACCTACACGTAGCGTCGTCATGGGTAAGGTTGTCTCAGCAAATACATGGTCACCGTGTATTCTCCCTTCTCCAGGTTCCGACAGTGGTAAGCCAGGTACGACATCGACCACCTCATAGACCTGTAAAGCTGAGGGAGTTCGCCTTGGGACAGACCTTGTATCGCCGTGGAGTCTGGAGCTGTATATGTGTTTGTAAGTGAGCCAGACACTGCCACAGCCCAGCTCTGGCGCTCTCCAAAGTAGAACAAGCCTGTCCGGTTTGAGACGGCATCTTGTTGGAACAGGGTGCCCCCCATGGTTAGGCTCTTCTGCCCAGCCACCATTGCAGACGACGTCGTCTTACCAGTGTACGAGAGAGGACAGTTAATGCAGTTGAAGAAAGATTGTCCGATATCCTCTGAAACCAGCCCGACGGGAAGACGTTGAGTGTCGAAATTATTGAAAGAGAAGTCAACTGCCTTGTTCTTAGGCAAGTTATCCAGGGAGCCTGTGAGCCTGTTATGGGAGATATCGAGAACTTCTATCTGGGAAGCGAACCAAAAGAGGAGGGAAGGCTACCGAGAGGTTGTTGTGACCGAGGTAGAGTTCCTTTAGAAACGGCAGCTTACCGAGAGACTCGGTATGGTACCATGAACGAGTTGAAACCCAAGTTGACCTTCCTCTAGACTCTGCACCTCCAGTGCAGGAACCGGACCGGTGAAGTTGTTCTTGTGAAGAAAGAGCGTCTTCAACCCCGGCATGTTTCGGAAGACGGACACATTCACCTCTCCAGAGAGCTTATTGCCATGAAGCCAGAAATCTTGGAGGTTAGTGAGGCTGGACAGAGTAGATGGGATGCTCCCACTCAACATATTCGTTCCCAGACGAAACATAGTGAGGTTTGTCAGGCGTCCAAGCTCCGGGGGCAGTGCTCCAGTTAGCTGGTTCCCGTTGAGAGAGAGCGCCTCAGACTACCCAAGGAAGCCGGGATACTACCGGACAACATGTTATATCCAAGCCAGAGTCGCGTCAAACGTCGGAGGCTCCCAAGCTCCTGGGGTATACTCCCGTTTAAGTAGCCGCCAACACTCTGGAAGGACCTCAGATAACGCAGTTTGGTACCTATGCAGACAGGAATCGGGCCATGTATCGGGTTGTTGCTGAAGACAAGCAGGACAAGGGACGTAAGGTTGCATACTGAGTCGGAAATGGTCCCGTTCAGAGGCGGAATGGAAGGCTTGTAGTTGACATCTAGAAACACACCCACCACTCTAGCAGTCGTCCGATTGGAACACGTTTTCTGGGGATTGTAACCCTCCACCTGACAATCGGAGGAGTTCCGAACACAGCAGCAGATTCCGAACCACTGCCCCGCGCAAGGATCCTGGCTAAAGTTCCACGTACCCGGCTGTAAGTTGATCTTGGTAGCCAAATCCTTGAGCGCAGACACCTCGGCTCTTGTTGCAGCTCTTGCAGCAGATACTAGCACGGACCATGTAAGTAGCACGAGAAGCTCAGATGCAGCCATTGAATGTCTCCTCTCACAGTTGCATTATCTCTTCTTCAATAGAAATGGAAAGAAGGAAGACTCAGTCCAAAGAGTATTATACTTAGCCGGATGTTTATACAAGACTTGGACAGTATCATGTCCATTTCAGGTGAACTATATACACGATATTAATCCACATGCGATAGAAATATAATATTACCGACGTCTTTGTCTATAGTGTAGAGAAACGTAGATAGTGAGAGTGCCGAACATATAAGACTTTAATGCGGAATGTCCCACACTGAAAATGCGTTTCAACATTTCTTTATCAAAACTAAGTCCACCAGAAGGTTTCAAATTAAGTATGAACGCCAAAACACAGCAAACTCAGGTATGCACGTGTGCGAATACGCACGTGTATGAGTATATGTGTGTGTGAGGATAATTCTCTGTGTCTGAAAGATGAACATGGTGTTGGTGGCTCTGTTATTGGTAGCTCTGAGTGCTGAAGGAGCCACTGAGCGGAGAAGGCTGCTCTGAAGATGGTTGCTGAAGAGCTGGGGATTCCGGGGAGCATGTGGAACTTTGCTACTGATCCATGCTACGATCGATGGCCTGGAGTGGGATGTTGTGAGACAGGTCCTCATACTGTTGCAAGGATTCTTCGAGTATCTATTACAATCCTCCAATAGACACCAGTCAATGCGATTTCACCACAGATGCAAGGGTCACTGTGCTTCTCCTCCGTAACGATGTCATCCCCACTGTTCTGAATGGAACACTCAGGACCTCGAGTTCTCTCTGCAATTTCAGCTCTCTGCTATGTCTAGATGTGGAAAACAACAACTTAAATGGAGCATTTCCAGCTTGTCTTCATAATCTGACATCTCTACAAGTTCTCCGTTCTGGGGTGGAACCGTATGAACGGAACCATTCCTCCCCAGCTTGGCACTACAGGCACTCACAGCAGCACTGCATCTCGAGTCTCTCTCTATCTCACGGGGACTCGAGTGTCGGTGTTTTCTATATCCCGGGACGTCATGGGCTCTTGAGCTATCTGGTACTTCGGCTGGAACTTACACAGTCGACCAGTCTGCAGTGATAAAGGATACTACCCAGGATATAGAACTCTACCAGAGTATGAGGTGGTGCTCGTCTTACATGGCTTACCACGGCGTCAGCTTGGAACCTGGTCCATACACAGTTACGCTGCATTTCGCTGAACTAGTTTTGGACGAACCCGAGCACAGGGTGTTTGACGTAGTAGAATGGTGAAACAGGGACTGGACGTTGTGAGGGAGACGGGGGGTCCAAGACGGGCCTATAAGCTCACTGTGTCTTCTAACGGGACACTTTTAGAAGACACTTTCAGTGGAGCTGTGTACAGGTCTGGAAAGGGTGAGGCCCATCTCAGTCGTGTCACCTGCTTACCGATACGTAGGACGCAGAAGAAAGAACATGGCTGGTCCAGTGGTAGGTGGTGTGCTTGCTGCTATACTGGCTGTCTGTGTAGGTGTATGGTGGTGGTGGTGGCGGAAGAGGAAAAGAAAAGTAACTACAGTTAGGGAAGTACACCGCTTGGACTGTATGACTACAGCTTGTCATCCTCTGGGAGTTTCAGTTACAATCAGATGTTCCAAGTAACGAATGGTTTTAGTGAGAAGCTCGGTGAGGACGGGTTCGGAGAGGGGACGTTATCAGAGGAGGTTGAGGTACAGAGCAACGTCAAGAGGGAGATATACATCCTCAGCAAGGTCCGCCACAAGAACCTCGCATCTGTCTTGGGCCACTGTTTCGAGCCGGGGCTCCCCATGTTGGTCACCGAGTTCATGCCAAACGGTACACTCGATAAATGGCTCTTCCAAAGTGAGGATTTTGTGTTAACATGGGAGCAGCTAGGGAACATCCTCTTGGACGCAGACATGAGCCCCGCCATTACATATTTCGGACTTCAAAGCTGTATGAGAATGAGGACGGCAATCTCTCCGCAACTAGAGTGAGGGGCACCATGGGTTACCTTGCACCAGAGTATGAAATGAAGTCGGTACTCTCCGACAAGGTGGATGTATATGCCTTTGGGGTGGTGCTTCAGTGGCAGGAGAGCCTTCGATTTCCTTGAGACCTCGGAGAAATCTGTTTCAAACCATAAGGTGGAAGGGCAAAAAAATCTCAGTTCGTCATATTGCATTTTGTATGTCAAAATCAACGCTCTTTGACGGAGTGTAAAACTCAAACTCCATAGCTGTACATATCTGGATTTTGAGTTTCAGAATACAAAACAAATGAAATAGTCATAAACGTACCGTTGCAGGCAAACTGTCTGAAGGACTCGGAGTTGAACTTCCGGAGCTGAGCGAGCACCCTGGGAATTTCGCATCTTTCAAATGCCCTCACAGTCCTCCTGACATCCTCATCTTCTTCCAACCCTTGTCGCCATGACCAGAAAGAGGCACTCTTCTCTTTCTCCCCACGAGTGATAGTGACTGGATAACCAGGTCTGTTCCACCGAGAGGAAGGCAAGTAATCCTCCAGTTTCATATGATATACTTCCTTTGTCGCTATAAGCCTCGAGTGTGCAAACACTGTCGCCTCCATGTGATCAAACTGTATAGCAGCATAAATAATAGATCAACCTTCTACAGAGGATATGTACCTTACCTCTAACCGTGAGGGAAGTGATTCCATTGCTTTGTCCTCGATCGTGCTCTCCCATGCCCCGGATCTCAGGTCATTATCTGCACAATCATCTCGGTTATATATATATATGCATACCACAATATTCCAAGCTACTTACATGAGATCATAGAACCAAAGCACACTGGCAATTCAGAGCG
The DNA here is from genome assembly GCA_003024785.1 of Selaginella tamariscina. Classification (NCBI taxonomy): domain Eukaryota; kingdom Viridiplantae; phylum Streptophyta; class Lycopodiopsida; order Selaginellales; family Selaginellaceae; genus Selaginella; species Selaginella tamariscina. The sequence continues at coordinate 55,627 of PUQB01000497.1, forward strand.
AAGGAGCCAAAGCCTGGCATGCAAAAGAGCGAACCGGAAATTCTCTAGATGTGTCAATAAGGGCTTCGGCCTGCAAAGCATGGTGAGTCCATTGTGTTCCTCTCGCAGAACTTTTGCAAGTTCCATCATGTCAGCTGCCTCTGGATCCGCAGCTTTCATCTCAATGCATGTAAAATCTGCTGGAGGAAGTACAGCCTTATCTTCTTGGAGAAAAGCCAACTCGCGCAATATACTTGGGAACCTCTGTGTTAATCTTCCTCTATTGCCATCCACCACTTTTTGATACGCGTTAAGGCTCGATTGACGAAAGTAGGACTATTGTCAAAAAGGATTAAACAAACTCAAACACACAAAACAAAGAAAAAACAACCTGAGGCTTCACGAAGAAGTCTGAGTGTAGAATCTTGATAGCTGTGGGCATGAGAACAGAACCAGGCAGCAGCACCTCATCCACTTGCTCTTTCACAGATCGGGACCTGAACCCACCAATCTTTTCACCATCTGCTTCATTGGGCAAGACTAAGCCTCCCAAATACCACAACAACATGAACCGGAAGAGACAACCCTCAATCTCCATGACAAGTCGCGTCATCTGGCTACGGAGGCCGGAGAGTGCATAAAACTCTCTACATGAGGATTTGGCAGCATCCTCCACAGCATCGAGCAGCTTCTGATCTGCCGGTGTATTACCTCGAAGGCGGCGAAAACACCTGATACACCGTTCGATTTTTTCCATCTCCTTGAACCCTAAACGAATTAGGGATTTTTCTCTGTCTTGTCAGAAAGAAAGGCGCACAGAAGCAGTCCCCAGCGCTACGAGCACGAGGTCTATGCAGCTAGCAACCAGGAGGTGGGCAGTACACGGCAATTGTCAAGGTAAGACAGGAAACCGTCGCCTCCATTTTCTAATCCTCTGCAATGCAGCTCGATGGCGATAGGCGTACGTCCTGTCCTTTTCTACCGGCGGAAGAGAAGCAGCGCCGCCGACGAGATCCAAAGAGGCTAGTAGATACGAGATGCTACTACATATGCTACACACACACACACACACACAGATGTATGTATGTATGTAACGTATGTAATATTATATGATAAACATCTAGGACATCTAGTTTATCTGTGCACGCGCACATACTCTTTTAATACATGTAATTATAAAACCATAACATAAGTTTTCGACAGGCAGTTGCAGATATTGCAGTGGGACCTGTATGGTCATGACTTAGGAAATGATTATGCAGCAGGAATACTTGGAGCATTATCACATGTTAACTTCAATGTTCGTCAGGCGGCTGCTGCTTCTCTAGCTGCTGCTATGGATGACTATCCTAGCAGTATACAGGTATTTAACACACACACACACACACACATTCTTGACATACACGACTAATAGAATAATAGAACATGTATTCACCGTCCAGGACCGCAAATATAAATTATATAAACCATATATACGTGTGGTATACGTATGTATGCAACATCGTACATGTCTTAAAATTCATCTGTTCGTTATGCATGCACGTCCTAACTTATTTATTGCAGGAAACGTTGTCAGCATTGTTCACGCTTTACTCACGTGACTTACCACACGGTGCAAACGGTGTTGATGTTGGCTGGACAGGCAGACAAGGTGTAGCCTTAGCACTGGAATACGCTGCGGATGTTATTTCTGTTAAGGATCTACAAATCGGTTATCAACTTACGTATGGTACACCTACTATATTTAGTTACATATAATAAGAAAAAATCAGGAACATTAGCACTGTTGAAGCATGTAGCACTATAATGAAAACGCACGCATGCACACACATACAATACAAACTCACATACATAGGATATTAAGTTTTCACCTAAACTATATGCATATGCATTAAGGGAGGCAGGCAGTTTGAAACAGCACGTTGAACGGATTCTAAAGGAGTTTTAAGCACTTCAAGTAGCCTTTCCAAGATGACAACAATTTTCGGATCATCCTGCACAAACAAGCAAATGAATATACATAATTACAAGTTCATCTTTTATCGTGTATGAATCATTATAACGTGCATACTGTATATGTGTGTAGGATCATTCAGACCTGTGATAAATGCTTAGCAAGTGCTCCCATGAAAACAACAACACCTTCTCGCATCAAATCGTACCGCTCTTCGTCAACTGCCTGCAGTCAAAACGAGGTGAAAACTTATATACTTTACACATGTACTCACGTATTTATGCACATAGAGAGAGAATGTGTGTGCATACACACACACATATTGACGAATTACTGTCATAAGCATACATATGCATATATCAAAATATACCAGAGCCATTATATTAAGATATTTATTAAATGTTATTTATGTTTCTTTTTTCTATTTGCGCATTTTCTTGTACCAAGCTTACGTCTCTAGTGCTATATAGTTATCTTTATACATTAGGAATGCTGTATGGAATAACTTAAATCTGAACTATAATATATGTTATCTTATCAAATGTAGTACATACTAGAATTCATATATAGTGTTATGTCTAGAGTTGTATACAACTATTTTATGTTTACAGTTGTTTTAGTTGTTTTGGTAACATTGGTAACATTGACTACTTCATGTATGCAGGTAGATTCGGCCAAACTTGCGAATTGAGCAAGTTTTAAAGGCAGATATATATGGAGAGCGTTATGGAGCAGCATTTGGACTTGCAGGAGTAGTAAAAGGTTTAGGACTGTCTTCTATCAAAAGGCTAGGTGTCTTGGATTATCTCTCTCTCTCTCTCTCCTCCTCCCGTTAATAGTGATTAATGTGAGCACTGTCGATATATATATATATATATATATATATATGTGATTACTTTAAAAAAATGATTGATAGTAACTTATTAAAGAATAAACGTATGTAAAGAAACATGTGTATATGTTATTGCATACTGTAGTCAATTTGAGGTTTCTTATTAATATTCTTTAAATAGGGGTTAGAGGATAGAGCATGGAGAACAAAGCAAGGAAGAGTCCAGCTTCTAGGTGCTATGGCTTTTTGTGCACCACGACAGCTCTCTCAATGCCTACCTACCATTGTTCCCAAGTTAAGTGAGGTGGGTAATTAAATAACCGAAAGTTCTTACACACACACACACACGATAGTAATCTATATATTTCAATTCGTGTAGCTATATATTATATATAGGTAGAGTTGAACAAGTACATGGTCTCTGGCAACTTGTATATGTTTGTGTAACAATATATCTTTAATATGAACCTTGACCAGGTATATATGGTGTGTGTGTGGACTACATATGACCTGTATGTCTTTGTATAGTTATTGTCTACAAATTAGCACTGACTAAACACTGTTTAAACATAAAGCCTAAGCATGTAGGTTTTTCTTTGTAGGTGCTTACAGATACTCACCCAAAAGTTCAAGCGGCTGCACAAACTGCTTTGCAGCAGGTACAAAGTTTCTCGTTGATCTTCTAAGCTTATTAATTATTTAATATTGTATAAGTATACGTTTATATAAAACGTATCAATAAACTACGGCTGTATACATACATATAAATGTATGCTTTTATCTCACACTACATAAAATTATGTAACTAGAGCTGTTGCCAGATAAGTATGTGCTAAATAGTATTATCTACTTCTAGGTGGGAAGTGTTATCAAGAATCCAGAAATATCAGCTTTGGTCCCGTTATTGCTGGTTGGCATTGCTGACCCAAATGAGCACACAAAGTCTTCACTGGATGCTCTCCTACAGGTTCTTAATTTCATTATACTTTTTTTATGTGACTGTGTGTGTGTGCGCGTGCGGTATAGAGTTAAATGATATTTCTCCAGTCGTCAATAAACGCAAGCGTAGCAGACAGTATATAGTAGCTTGATTATATAGTGCTATATATAATATACACAGTCACTAATGATATGTTGTTTTGCATAAGCAACTATTATTCTGCCGTTTAATCACTATCATTTCGTATTAATATGGCATTATAATTAGATCATGAACGCTATATTTACCATGATGTTAATTAATCAATGATTCTGCAGACAACGTTCGTGAATAGTGTAGATGCACCTGCACTGGCACTGGTGGTTCCTATAGTTCACCGTGGGTTGAGAGAAAGGAGTGCGGAAACAAAGAAGAAAGCTGCTCAAATTGTTGGAAACATGTGTTCATTAGTGACAGACCACAAAGACATGGTTCCTTATATAAGTCTACTACTCCCAGAAGTAAAAAAGGTAAGTGATATCTATAATAGAAAAACTATGAGAAATGCATACTATATAGTATGAGTATATTATACAAACATATCTTTATGCAAATATGTAGTATATATGGTAAAAGGATAGTGCTCTGATATATATTTACACATTTGTCTATATCTGCGTACGTTGGTATATATGTAGTGGCATACATACAGTCACTTGAGCATTACATTTACATACATCCTATATATAAAAGAACTGTAACCTTGTAGAAGGCTGTATAAATACTTAACTTGAGATAATTTGTATACTGTTTAAGCTCGTAATATGTCGTGCGTACAGCTCTTACATGTTATGTTTGCAGGGAGTTTGTATGGGTTCAAGCGAAGTTATGTCAAGCGCGGGCAGGCAACAGCCTGTAACTTACATGGGCGAGCTGATTCCAACTATAAGAACCGCTCTTTGTGACAGGTAGATGAAAATACTCTCTCTATATATGTGTGTGTATCTATGTATCTATGTATGTGTACACATTAGCTTCATGCGCATGTATCGTCGTATATACGTGGATGTGTTTATATTGCCCACCCGCTACTTGTATATAACTTGTGTTCCATAGTGACCTGGAAGTACGTGAAGCAGCTGGTCAGGCATTCAGTACTCTCTTCAAGGTTAGCTGCGTTAAATTAATTCTGTGATTTGTATAGAAATAAATGTGTATATATGTGTATTTTTTGCTTATATATATATATATATATATAAAGTTGTTTTTCTTTCAGAGTGCTGGCATGCAAGCGATTGATGAGATTGTTCCTTCACTTCTTGGTGCTTTGGAAGACTCACGCACGTCTGCTACTGCATTAGACGGTCTTAAGCAAATCCTAAGGTATATATAATGCTTACGAATACACACAGCAGTCTATGCAAAAAGGAGCTAGCCTCATATATATTGATGAGCACATGTAGCATCTTTCATATAAAATGTATATATTTAACAACATTATACGTATATCTGATATTAAACAATATATGGTATTTATTTTGTTATAACACATAGCTGTACATACGTGTGTGTGTATTATTCACATATGTGCAACTTAAGCTATATAAATTGTGTGGATGGCTTGTTTTCAGTGTACGAACTGCAGCAGTTCTTCCGCATATCTTGCCGAAGCTCGTTCATCCACCTCTCACGTAAGCTTTTTCGCGTTTTATTTATTTATTATATCATTTGTTTTATTTGCCTACAACACGTTTGCTATTTATATTTCGGCAGTCTTTTATACTGGATGATTTTATGTTTGATGCAGCGCCTTTTAAGGTCCTGGATTAATCCACATTTATCTACAATTTTGCCACCTCTTATTTCTTCTATGGGTATAGACGATGAGGTAAATAAATATGTATATACGTTGTCTATGGGCTTATATTCATTCTATATATGTATATTATGGTAATGTATGTATGTGTGTGTGTATATATATTGTTATGATGAAATAGTATTTACGAGTATATAAATAGTGAGTTATAGTAATGGCCATCCATAAGTATGATACATACATTTACATATAATGTTTTCTTAAATAACTACTTCAAAGTATTAATAACGATAAGTAGTTGTTTTTAATATTATAGAAAGTTATTCAATCCAATTTCCGCAGGAAACTTATTCTCTGGCCCGAGGCGCTGCTGAGACTGTTGTATTAGCTGTTGACATTGAAGGAATAGACTCACTTCTTTCTGAGCTCAGGTTAGTTTTACATTACATGTATATGTAGCACACTACACAATATATATAATCATGAAACTTCTTTACGTGTATTTAAATCTAATATTTTATGAAAGATTAGTCTGTATGAGTTTGTAATTAATATGACATGTTTATTTAACTTGAGATTGTTTTATAGGTGTCAACTAAAATTGGTTCTGCATATCTTACGGGGTACCTTTTCAAGAATACTAAGCTGGACCTCTCTGACGAAGTTTCCGACATTTTAACAACATTGATTATAATGCTCACAGATCCCAACGATGAAATAGTCAAAGTAAGCGTAATGTTTACACACACATTCCATGTATGTGTGTGTGTGTGTGTGTGTGTGTGTGTGTGTGTGTGTGTGTGTAGATACTTAATTTATTGTGTCTATGCAGGCGGCTTGGGAAGCACTAGCGGCCGTACTGGCACAATCTCCAAGGAAAACCAGCCTTCTTATGTGAAAGTCTTACGGGATGCTGTATCTACTGCACGAGATAAAGAACGCCGGAAACGCAAGGTGTGTGTGTTTTTATGTCATATTACTGTTTTCATTTATAGGTATTGTATGTGTTGTTTTGGTTTTCATTTTTGTTATATTTCTTTTTGTAGGGTGGGCCGGTCTTAATTCCTGGTTTTTGCCTTCCCAATGGCTATCTACCTTCAGGTGATATATATGTCGTTCACATATGCAGAACATATATCGCTAAACCTATAAAAATATAAAACCAAGCACTTTTGGCATAACACATACAACACACACATACATCACAAACACGCACGAACACGTACAGACACAGTGGCTGACCAGGAGAGACTAATATCCATAAAGCCATACACGTTTATTATAGCATACCTTCGTCGCTTTGTGTGTGTGTGTGTGTGTTGGCATCAGTAAGTTTATTATCGCTAAATATTTTTTAACGCTAAATATGCACACAGGGACTTATGACCGGATCTGCCGATTTGAGAGAGCAGGCTTCAGAGGGTATTGGTGAGCTGGTTAATGTCACAAACGAAGCTGCACTCAGACCTTTTGTTGTACAAATAACGGGGTAAGCTATAGTTCGCTGAACTAAATATGCACATAAACACAGTCATTTGTTTATATACTTTATATGCATGTATTTTGTATATGCATTATCACGTCACAGTTGTGTATATCAAACCATATAGCTACCACTTAAAACTTTGTATATACTAGTATTCTGAATATGAGATTAGTACTAATAACTCCGTAGTCAGTTAAGACACTACTTACGTACATCTTGTATGTTATAATTGTCTAATGCATTTAGTATATACTTAAAACTGAATCCATATATGCTTGATACTGTAGATACAAGAATGACTCAATAGTGTCATGAAGAAATAAAGGGTCACCCAAATTATATATTAGATGCATATATAGACATAATCAATATTCAATATATTAGATACATATCTATATCTGTCCATATGTACAATCATCTAATGCATACAATATAAATATTATGACTGCTACTTTGATGTTGCATATACTGGCTTGCGTAAAGGCTAGCGTGTCTCTCTTATATATATAAAATTAAAGTATACTAATATATACTAGATTTTACTCTCGACACTAAATGTGCGTTTTGTGATGTACATTTTGGCAGGGTGCGGACAGTGGAGTGAAGGAGGCAATGCTGGTCGCTCTTAAGGGAGTTGTAAAGCATTCTTAGTACTAATACGATAGATAAAAGTGGTTTCTGCATTGAATGACCTCCTTGCTGTCGTTGTTCTCATCTCCGTCCAAGTTCCAACAAACTGGAGGCACTGCTTTCTTCAACCCTGCGCCACAACACCACACCCTGTACTTGCAAAACGCCCTGCTCTGCGCTGCTTTCCGATGGCGATCCAAGCTAAAGAACCTAGAAAAAATCGATTTTCAATCCCTCCCTGTGCGCCATTTCTTCCGATCTTATCACTGCACACTTGTACAGCCGGATCATTGCTGTGCGCCAAAAGACCCTGCTTTCTTCCAGCCGGCCTTCGGCTTGCGCTTGAAAAGGCTGGATCTTTGCTCCTTCCCGCTGCCCGCACTCCTTCCCACCCCGGCTGCTGGAGGAGAAAAATTGCTGACGTGTCAGCACAGTCACTTCTGTTTTGAAAATGTGCGAAGAATATACCTTCGTCTTCTCGGGGTTTTAGCGAGGTCCAGGATTCGGGAATGGCGAGCAAGAGGAAGGCGGTGCTGGATACAGAGGCAGGGAGCTCTAAAAGGGCCAAAGGTGAAATCTTTATCCATGAAAGTGAAAATGTAGCACAAAAATTTCGATTTTGCAGGGGATGAATCCCATTCCGATGAAGAGGGGGATGAATCCCATTCCGATGAAGAGGACTACGAGGTTCCGCTAGCTTATCCTGCGGATTTACCAGCTCCAACCGTCGATTTCAGTAGGCATGATTATGTCACTCACCTCCTCTCCCTATCCGAACCTGAAGGCCTTCGTGTGGCTGACGAGGAACTCAACAAGCAACAGGCAAGAGATGCGATGATGCTTCTGCCCGTTCCAAAGCCATGGACGCTGATAGATCCGTACGCCCCCACAGCTCTCGGAGACTATGGCAGATTTGCAATTAAACAGGGTGACCTTGCTATCTGGAATTCTTTGGTCACAAAAGCGGTAAAGCCATTCAAAGTGAAGCATCATGTCTTCAAGCGCCTCCCGAAGACTGTGCGGGGTCGTCTGCCCAGGCAAAGGAATTGTCAGAATCACTATGGTGAGGCTACTCTTTGCACCATCTACAAGGAGGTTAATAAATTCAAGGGGACAGTTCAGCGACTAGTGGTGAAGCCCACAGCAGGTCACACTGATTTAAAGCCAGCATTGTTGTTCGATGAGCTCCAGGAACAGGAGTATAACGATTGTCTACGGCAGGCAAAATCGATACACAATATGAACATGCAGCATATGTATCACGGACCCCCTGGACTCTTTGGGGTTAAATGAACATTGTAACTGGTAAGCAGCTCTAAGTTGTGTAGCTTCAGCAGTAATTGCAGGTTTTGACTTTTAATTCAGATTCAACAGCCTTCCAGTATTATTCTATGCAAGAGGAAAGCAAAACAGTCCAGCTAGTATATACACACGATAATTACATACTTGTTTCTCTGACTATAATACACTCATGCCTTAAGCACACTTCTCCAGTCACTCACCGTCGAGATACATTCTCATGAGGAACTTCAAGGTGTCACCTCTAGTCACTGTCTACATCCCCACCGTCAAGGTACATTCTCATGTGGAACTTCAAGTTGTCACCTCTAGCACTGTCCGAAGGAAGAGCCGGAACATCCGCTGTCCCGGTGAGCATAAGCCAGACAGTCCGCATGTTGGGCCTCCGGCGTGCATCCTCCAACGTACAATGCAGCCCGACCAGAGCCATCTTCACCGCCTCCTCTGTGGAGTTACTTACCCTCTCATCCATGATCTTCTCAAGCTCAGCTTCCATGCTTGCCGCCCACTCCACAAGGAACAACTCCGCCTCTGAGAACTCTATCTCTATCACTCTCCTCCCACTCCAAAGTTGTAGACATCTACCTTGTCTGACACTATCTGTTGCATAGCGTATTACATTCTAAATAGAGAGAGAGAGAGAGAGCAACATTACCTGGAGCCATGTAGCCTACAGTACCCCCTGCACGAGAGGCAGTGATATGGGACCGATCAGCCTCGTGAAGCCTTGCCATCCCAAAGTCACCAATACGCGGGTTGAAGTCTTTGTCAAGAAGGATATTGTGCGGCTTGATATCACAGTGAACAATATGGTGGTCATGGAGGTAAGCAAGTCCGAGTGCCGTCTCTACTGCGATACTCTGCCTCTGCTCCCACGAAAGGTTCCCTCTGTGCCGGTCCAGACTCCCATTGGGCATATAGTTGCACACGATCATCTCATTGCCCGGGTCCTTACAATTGCCTATGATTGCAAGGAGGTTATTATGCTGTACCATGCTGAGAAGCTCGAGCTCGCGCATGAAGCTCACCTTTGCGTGATCATCCATCCTCACCAGCTGCTTCACTGCAACAAGCTTACCGCCGAGTGTCCCCAAGTAGACTCTCCCAGATGCGCCTTGTCCCAGCATGGCTTTCTCGGAGAATCCCTCCGTTGCTTTGAAGAGCTCTTGATATGTGTAACCCTTGGGAAGCCTCGCCTTTGTGTTAGTGTTTCTGGAGAGCCCCTTCGTTTTGCACCACCACAATGCCACCAGCGACACGATCATGACCAGAATAAAGCCTACAGGTACGACTACTGCAAGAGTGATCCGCTTCCAACGTGTGCTTTCCTTGTAACCCAGAGACTTTACAGAGATTGCAGATACCATCGGCCCTTGCTTCTGCACATACGGGTAGTTCTTCGGGTCCAGGTACCTATCCCCGCCGTTACCAATGAACTCAATGGACAGAAGTCCATTGAGCACACTTACGTTCCGCTGGATCTTATATGCTGCAAAAGACCCGACCTCCTTCATGACATCCAGCTTTTCCTTAACCATGACTCCTTGGACTACCGCGCGCGTCGTCATGGGTAAGGTTGTCTCAGCAAAGTACATGGTCACCGTGTATTCTCCCTTCTCCAGGTTCCGACAGTGGTAAGCCAGGTACGACATCGACCACCTCATAGACCTGTAAAGCTGAGGGAGTTCGCCTTGGGACAGACCTTGTATCGCCGTGGAGTCTGGAGCTGTATATGTGTTTGTAAGTGAGCCAGACACTGCCACAGCCCAGCTCTGGCGCTCTCCAAAGTAGAACAAGCCTGTCCGGTTTGAGACGGCATCTTGTTGGAACAGGGTGCCCCCCATGGTTAGGCTCTTCTGCCCAGCCACCATTGCAGACGACGTCGTCTTACCAGTGTACGAGAGAGGACAGTTAATGCAGTTGAAGAAAGATTGTCCGATATCCTCTGAAACCAGCCCGACGGGAAGACGTTGAGTGTCGAAATTATTGAAAGAGAAGTCAACTGCCTTGTTCTTAGGCAAGTTATCCAGGGAGCCTGTGAGCCTGTTATGGGAGATATCGAGAACTTCTATCTTGGGAAGCGAACCAAAAGAGGAGGGAAGGCTACCGTTGAGGTTGTTGTGACCGAGGTAGAGTTCCTTTAGAAACGGCAGCTTACCGAGTATGGTACCAGATAACGAGTTGAAACCCAAGTTGACCTCCTCTAGACTCTGCACCTACAGTGCAGGAACCGGACCGGTGAAGTTGTTCTTGTGAAGAAAGAGCTTCTTCAACCCCGGCATGTTTCGGAAGACGGACACATTCACCTCTCCAGAGAGCTTATTGCCATGAAGCCAGAAATCTTGGAGGTTAGTGAGGCTGGACAGAGTAGATGGGATGCTCCCACTCAACATATTCGTTCCCAGACGAAACATAGTGAGGTTTGTCAGGCGTCCAAGCTCCGGGGGCAGTGCTCCAGTTAGCTGGTTCCCGTTGAGAGCGCCTCAGACTACCCAAGGAAGCCGGGATACTACCGGACAACATGTTATATCCAAGCCAGAGTCGCGTCAAACGTCGGAGGCTCCCAAGCTCCTGGGGTATACTCCCGTTTAAGTAGCCGCCAACACTCTGGAAGGACCTCAGATAACGCAGTTTGGTACCTATGCAGACAGGAATCGGGCCATGTATCGGGTTGTTGCTGAAGACAAGCAGGACAAGGGACGTAAGGTTGCATACTGAGTCGGAAATGGTCCCGTTCAGAGGCGGAATGGAAGGCTTGTAGTTGACATCTAGAAACACACCCACCACTCTAGCAGTCGTCCGATTGGAGCACGTTTTCTGGGGATTGTAACCCTCCACCTGACAATCGGAAGAGTTCCGAACACAGCAGCAGATTCCGAACCACTGCCCCGCGCAAGGATCCTGGCTAAAGTTCCACGTACCCGGCTGTAAGTTGATCTTGGTAGCCAAATCCTTGAGCGCAGACGCCTCGGCTCTTGTTGCAGCTCTTGCAGCAGATACTAGCACGGACCATGTAAGTAGCACGAGAAGCTCAGATGCAGCCATTGAATGTCTCCTCTCACAGTTGCATTATCTCTTCAATAGAAATGAAGACCCAGTCCAAAGAGTATTATACTTAGCCGGATGTTTATACAAGACTTGGACAGTATCATGTCCATTTCAGGTGAACTATATACACGATATTAATCCACAGATGCGATAGAAATATAATATTACCGACGTCTTTGTCTATAGTGTAGAGAAACGTAGATAGTGAGAGTGCCGAACATATAAGACTTTAATGCGGAATGTCCCACACTGAAAATGCGTTTCAACATTTCTTTATCAAAACTAAGTCCACCAGACGGTTTCAAATAAGTATGAACGCCAAAACACAGCAAACTCAGGTATGCACGTGTGCGAATACGCACGTGTATGAGTATATGTGTGTGATGATAATCCCCTTTGTGTCTAAAATATGAGCATGGTGTTGGTGGCTCTGTTATTGGTAGCTCTGAGTGCTGCTCTGAAGATGGTTGCTGAAGAGCTGGGAATTCCGGGGAGCATGTGGAACTTTGCTACTGATCCATGCTACGATCGATGGCCTGGAGTGGGATGTTGTGCAGACAGGTCCTCATACTGTTGCAAGGATTCTTCGAGTATCTATTACAATCCTCCAATAGACACCAGTCAATGCGATTTCACCACAGATGCAAGGGTCACTGTGCTTCTCCTCCGTAACGATGTCATCCCCACTGTTCTGAATGGAACACTCAGGACCTCGAGTTCTCTGCAATTTCAGCTCTCTGCTAATGTCTAGATGTCGAAAACAACAACTTAAATGGAGCATTTCCAGCTTGTCTTCATAATCTGACATCTCTACAAGTTCTCCGTTCTGGGGTGGAACCGTATGAACGGAACCATTCCTCCCCAGCTTGGCAGCCTACAGGCACTTCAGCAACTGCATCTCGAGTCTCTCTATCTCACGGGGACTCGAGTGTCGGTGTTTTCTATATCCCGGGACGTTCATGGGCTCTTGAGCTATCTGGTACTTCGGCTGGAACTTACACAGTCGACCAGTCTGCAGTGATAAAGGATACTACCCAGGATATAGAACTCTACCAGAGTATGAGGTGGTGCTCGTCTTACATGGCTTACCACGGCGTCAGCTTGGAACCTGGTCCATACACAGTTACGCTGCATTTCGCTGAACTAGTTTTGGACGAACCCGAGCACAGGGTGTTTGACGTAGTAGAATGGTGAAACAGGGACTGGACGTTGTGAGGGAGACGGGGGGTCCAAGACGGGCCTATAAGCTGAAAGTCCCAAATGCCACTGTGTCTTCTAACGGGACACTTTTAGAAGACACTTTCAGTGGAGCTTGTGTACAGGTCTGGAAAGGGTGGGGCCATCTCAGTCGTGTCACCTGCTTACCGATACGTAGGACGCAGAAGAAAGAACATGGCTGGTCCAGTGGTAGGTGGTGTGCTTGCTGCTATACTGGCTGTCTGTGTAGGTGTATGGTGGTGGTGGTGGCGGAAGAGGAAAAGAAAAGTAACTACAGTTAGGGAAGTACACCGCTTGGACTGTATGACTACAGCTTGTCATCCTCTGGGAGTTTCAGTTACAATCAGATGTTCCAAGTAACGAATGGTTTTAGTGAGAAGCTCGGTGAGGACGGGTTCGGAGAGGGGACGTTATCAGAGGAGGTTGAGGTACAGAGCAACGTCAAGAGGGAGATATACATCCTCAGCAAGGTCCGCCACAAGAACCTCGCATCTGTCTTGGGCCACTGTTTCGAGCCGGGGCTCCCCATGTTGGTCACCGAGTTCATGCCAAACGGTACACTCGATAAATGGCTCTTCCAAAGTGAGGATTTTGTGTTAACATGGGAGCAGCGAGGGAACATCCTCTTGGACGCAGACATGAGCCCCGCCATTACATATTTCGGACTTCAAAGCTGTATGAGAATGAGGACGGCAATCTCTCCGCAACTAGAGTGAGGGGCACCATGGGTTACCTTGGAGTCCCGGGGCTTCCGGGCTTCCGGCTTGGACCCGGAATATTCTAAAGAATCTACCAGAATATTCTTAGAATATTCCTAAATATTCTTAGAATTTAGGATTTTGGCTCAGTCGGCAATTAACAACAAAAAATATTTAATCATAGCCATGTTTATACTGTATTATTAAAGTTTTATTTCAACACCAAAGAGTACAATTCAACACTTGTCACTTCTTCTTACGATTGAGCAATGTTGCAATTCGTGAACCACCAGTCCTACTTGACGTCGCTATTGGTTGGGTTGGGATTTCCTCTGGCTGGATGTTCTCTTTAATCCTGTTCATAACAATTCTCCCGAGCTCAGGGTTCTTCTCAGTCCCAACAATGTTTCTCCCCAGCTCGATAGCTGCAAGCATTGAGGACCCCGTACCACTGCCTATATCCCAGATAAGATCACCTGGCCGGGTGAGTCGTTCTATCACGAGCTGCATCAATCGAGTGCTCTTCGGTTGGTAGTCCATCCTGCATGTGAAGATAATGGTAAATACTTAATTTGTTGAAATGAAATGCCTACCATGCTTCTTGGAACCGCTCAGGATTATCAACAAGAATTGTTGATGACAAACGCAGTGGATTATCGCGCAATCCTCTAGATGCATCTTGGAAGACAAGAAGGAGCAGGATGCTCTCCTGTTAAAACATCAAAATCATTAATGAACTTCATGAATAAAGAAAAAAGTACCTTCATCTTGTTGCGGTAGCCCCAACCACGCCCTCTGTAGATGTAGTACGTTGCAGCAAGTTGAAGGTCCACCACACTTGCAGCTCGGACAACTTGATCCCAGGTGTTTGCTGCAGCAAACACAACCAACCAACCATTTGCAGCCATATGCATACCTGCAAACATGAGTGCTTCATCGAACTTCACTGGATCAAGGTAGAGGTATGGCGTATCACTCGTTGTATTTCCTGGCAAGGTCCCATTTGGAAGGTCGAAGATCACCAAGTTGAAACCATATTCTCCCGCAATATGCTGGTAGCGAGTCTGGCTGTCAGCTGTATGGTACCTGGCCACCTGTGTCTGAACTTTTCTATAAGGAACCAGTCTAGCGTCAGGAACCTCCTCTTCCTTCTCATCCGTGAGCACGGCCTGTTGCATCTCCTCGATGTCATCAATCGCCAATAAATTATCACCTCGAGTTGTAGCAAGTGAAGGGACGAATGTGACCAAGTCATCCTTGATGTCCATGGTTCCCTGCGATGGTAGCACTTTGTCACGACCCGATACAGAATACAGGATTCCGGATACAGGACATGGGTTGCAGGACTTTCCTACAGGATTCCGAATACAGAATATGGGTTGCAGGATTTTCCTACAGGATAATCCTACCAGGATTCCGGACACAGGATTCGGTTGCAGGATATTCCTACAGGATATTCCTACAGGATATGCCATAGGATATGCCTAGAGGATAAGGGACATGTGGACTCATCTTAGCCTCTGCATGCATGCAACCACTTTTGCATGCATGCCTAGATTAGCTCTTGGAGTTGTGAGCATAAAAGCTCCGACCTAATTGTTGTACAATCAGTTACTATCAACACCAGTCTTACTACGATCAATTTCGTCTTGTCTTGTTCTCGTCTTGTTTCCTGTCCTGTTCTTGTCTCGCTCCTATTTCCTGTCCTGTGTCAAGCCACGATCCAGGAACCAGGAAGCAAGTAGGATTCCGAGAACAGGAAGGCTTGACTCAGGAACAGGACCGAGAGCAGGACAGGAACTAGGAACAGGAACAGGACAGATCCAGGAACAAGACAGGATCCGGGAGCAAGACAGGAGCAGGAGGCAAAGAGTAAGACAAGAACAAGACAAGAACAAGGAACAAGAATAATCGTAATGACTGGTGTTGATAGTAACTGATTGTACAACAATTAGGTCGGAGCTTTTATGCTCACAACTCCAAGCTAATCTAGTCACTAGCCAAAATTGGTCATCCTTATCCTATAGGAATATCCTGTAGGAATATCCTGGGAATATCCTGTGAAATATCCTGCGGGAATATCCTATGGCATATCCTGGGAATATCCTGCGGGCCGAAATCCTGTATCGTATCCTGTAGGCTAATCCTGTATGCGTATCCTGTATCCTGTATCGCATATCCTGTAGGCTGAATCCTGTATCGTATCCTGTATCCTGTATCGGGTCGTGACAGCACCTCCTCCCTAAGGACGAGTTCCACGAGTCTTGGGACCTGGTTTAGCAGGATAACGCCGATGGAAAGCAGCAACTTTGGAAGAAGCATGGAGTAAGTTGGATGCAGGTTCCCAAGTGCGATCGGTAGGCAAATAACCTTTCCAATCCACCAAGTATTGAAGTTGACGCGATGAAGACGAGAATCAAGGATGGCTGCAACTTCGTACTCAGGTTCACCAGCAATGACCACAGGAGGGGGAGGAGAAGAAGCACGACCAGGAAGAGAAGAAGGATGATACGGCTCCAACAAGGAGGTGTGAAACACAGGATGAAGTTTCACCGTAGGTGGTAACTCGAGTCGGAAAGCTACAGGATTTACCTCCGCCACGATCCTGTAAGGGCCCAATCGTTGAAAATCCAACTTAGAAGAAGGCCTGTTGGTGCGAATGTGTCGACGAAGAAGCCACACGAGATCACCAATCTTGTATGCAGGTGCTGGTTGACGGTGAGCATCAGCATGATGCTTGTACCGTTCCTGTGCCTGCTGAAGGTGAACCTGGAGATCATCCTGTACCTGCCGAAGATGCTGAAGACGATCCTGTACTGCAGGAGCGGAAGAAGGAGAAGCAGGAAGAGCAAAGTCAAAACGTGGATGGGACCTGTAAGAGCAAAGAAAGGTGTCTGGCCTGTAGATGCGTGAATGGAGTTGTTGTAGGCAAACTCCGCCATAGGAAGAAGGTCCAACCAATTATCCTGTTGGTAACTGATGAAGCAACGAAGATATTGCTCCAAGGTCTGGATTGTGCGTTCTGACTGTCCATCAGTTTGCGGGTGATATCCTGAAGAAAGATCCGCTTTAACCTGTAGACTCCGAAGAAGCTCTCGCCAAAACTTGGACATGAATTGTGGACCTCGATCGGAAACAATGCTCTCAGGAAGACCATGATGTCGGAACACCTCACGGATCACCAATTCGGCAGTTGTCTGACCTGTAGCTGTCTTGTTGCAGGGTAGGAAATGAGCCTGCTTGGTGAAACGGTCAACCACCACAAGAACTGCATCGAATCCACGAGAAGGAGGAAGATCTGTGAGGAAATCCATAGAAATGGATCTCCAAGGAGTAGAAGGAACAGGAAGAGGACGAAGAAGACCAGAAGGTGCATGACGAGGCATCTTCGACCTGTTGCAGGTGTCACAACTCCGTACAAACCTTTCCACAAAACCCCGCAACCCAGGCCACCAATAGTTGCGAGTCACCAACTCAACTGTCTTGGCCACACCAAAATGTCCTGTAGCCGGAGTATCATGACAATCCTGTACCACACGAGTCCTGCAAACACCAACAGGAACGTACAGGAGACCTTCCCGGTACAGGAGTCCATCCTGTATGGTGAACAGGTTGTAGTCTGGACGGGAACTGGAGGAAGAGGAACTTGCAACGTCAGGATGAATGTGTGAGAACACATTCTTTGCCAAGTCGTCTGTAGCCAACTGCGAACGGACCTTGTAGGAGAGTTGAATTTGCTGGAGCCTGATGACCTGCAGTGCCGCAAGCCGGAATCGATCAGGACCCAACAACACTTGCCTTTGACAGTCAAATGCAGGATCGCCCGGGCTTGGTGCAAGGTAGGAGCGCCTAGACAATGCGTCCGCCTTGCCATTCCGAAAACCGGGCCTGTAGACGATGACGAAGTCAAAACGTGATAGGAACTCCGCCCACCTAGCCTGTCGCCGACTGAGAACTCGAGCCGTTCGAAAGTACTCCAGGTTCTTGTGATCCGTAAGAACTTGTACAGGATGTGCAGCACCTTCCAGGAAATGCCGCCACTCCTCAAACGAATCCACAATGGCCTTGAGTTCCTTGTCATGAATCTCGTAATTGATCTCCGCCGACAGGAATTTACGAGAGTGAAAAGCTACAGGATGAAGCAACTTGTCCTCTCCAACTTGCGATAGGACGGATCCTACTGCAAAATCCGAGGCATCTGCTTCAACGAAGAAAGGACGAGAAGGATCAGGATGTGCTAAAATCGGAGCTGTCGTGAAGGTGTCCTTGAGTGTTGTGAATGCATGTTCCGCCTTGTCGGACCAAGAGAAAACCTCTGTGCGCTTGGTGAGTTCCGTGAGTGGAAGTACACGCTTGGAGAAGTCCTGTATGAATCGCCTGTAGAAGTTTGCAAAGCCAAGGAAACATTGTACATCTCGTACAGACTTGGGCCTCTCCCACTCCACGATGGTCTTCACCTTGTGCATGTCCATGGAAACGCCAGCAGGAGAGACGATGTAGCCCAAGAACTCCACAGAATCCCTATCGAAAAAACACTTCTCCAACTTCGCATACAAGCCATGCTCACGAAGCCGCTGTAGAACCAACCGTACATGCTTGTCATGTGCCGCCTGGTCCTTGGAGAAAATCAAAATGTCGTCAAGGTAGATCACCACAAACTGGTCCAAGAAGTCACGAAAGATGTCGTTCACCATATGTTGGAACACGGCTGGGGCATTGGTAAGGCCGAAAGGCATCACCGTGTACTCGAAGTGTCCATACCTTGTACGAAAGGCAGTCTTCCACTCATCGCCGGGACGAATCCGTACAAGGTTGTAGGCCCCTCGTAAGTCGATCTTCGTGAACACCTTTGCTCCTCGCAGCCGATCGAGAAGTTCCGGGATCAATGGCAACGGGTACCGATTCCGAATGGTAGCTTGATTCAAACCCCTGTAGTCCACAACCAAACGTAAGCTCCCATCCTTCTTCTTGACAAAGAAGATTGGCGCTCCTGCAGGGGACTTTGAGTGACGAATGAAGCCGGATGCCAAGTTGTCCTCGATGTACTGGCGAAGAACCTCCAACTCTGTGGGTGACAATGCGTAAATCGGTCCGAACGGTGGGGTCTTTCCTTCTGCAAGATCAATAGGACAGTCGTAGGACCTGTGAACAGGAAGAACTGTAGCCTTGTGCTTGTCAAAAACGTCCTTAAAGTCGTGGTACTTGGATGGTAGAGAGAAGGAGGAGAAGGAGAAGGAGTAGGTGAAGGAGATTGAAAAACAGGAGAGTCAGACACAGGAAAGGTAGAAGAGGACGTAGGAGTTACTTGAAAGGCAAAAAGGTGGAAAGGAGCAGGATCAGTGGTAAGTTCATGCATGGTAGTGGTAAGAACTCGGAGAGGAGCAGGAAGGAGCTGTGATTGAAAAAGAGGAAGGATCTTGGGGGGTGGAATAGAAACAGAGTAATGAAAAGAAGCAGGATTGGAAGAAACAGATGTGGATGTTGACAAGTGTACAGGATTGGAAGAATCCTGTACAGAAGTCCGTGGATGCACAGGAGTGAGGAGAGCCTGTGAATGTGCTGATGGATCAACAGGAGGTGGATCCTGTTGAGGAGGAACCTTCGACACTGATACAGGATTGGAAGAACCCTGTACAGGACACCGCAAACTTACAGGAGTGGAGAAAGCCTGCGGATGTGCTGAGGAACTGACATGAGGTGAATCCTGTCGAGCAGGAGTCTTCAACACTGGTACAGGAACAGGCACGGTCAATCCTGTAGCTTGTACTGCCTCAGACACCAAGGATGTATCCTGCACGCAGGAAGGTACAGGGTTGATCCTGGCTGTTGGAGAGGAAAACGTGAGCGTCCTAGACCTCCAGTCGATCTGCGGATTTGCAACAACGAACCATGGCATGCCAAAAATGATGGGAGTCGACCGAGTCTTGATCAGGTTGAAGGAAATCGAACAGTTGAATGCACCATGATTGCAAGAGAGAGTGTGTGTAGCGGGGTAACTGCGCCAGAAGCAACAAACGACCATCGGCCACCTCTACAGGAATTGCATGCTTCAACTTCACCACCGGAATGCCATGCTGAGCTGCAAAAGTGTCATCCATGAAACATGCATTTGCACCAGTGTCTAACAGGGCAAACTCCTTGAGCTCTCGATTATTGAGGCGAATGTGTACAGGAAACTTGAGTGATGGAATGGTATGAGTAGCACCAATGGAGCCTGCACCTACGTCCAACTTCGCGGCTCCTAGACGAAGTGGACATTGAAGTTTTCCGGCTGAACTTCAGCTTCGGCTTCACGCGCCTTGAACTTCCTGGCTTTATTAGGACATTCCGCCACCTTGTGTCCTGCTGCACCACAATACAAGCATAGGTTCTCACCCCGTCGACGTTGTTCTCAGCAGTTGAAAGTGGGCCACGCTTGGAATTGTTAACCTCCATAGGAACTGCTCCAGAAGGTGTCGCAGGAACATGTGCTACGGCTACAGGGTTGGCTGGCAGGAACTGCTGACGGAATTTTTCCTGACGGCGCTCGAACAAACGGTTGTCGCAGCGAACGGCCTGTTGCATGATCTCCGCTAACGTTTGGGCATCCGGTAACGTAAGGAGAAGGTCCTTCACGTCGTCCTTCAGCCCAAAACGGAAATGTTCGATCAATGCAGTCTCGTCCCATGGAATGTTCGTGCACAATTGCTGGAATTCGGATGCATAAACGGAAGCTGGTCTGGATCCTTGTGTGAGCCTCCGTAACTTTGTGCATGCAGAACGGTACTTATCAGGATCTCCAAAGCAGGCTTCAAAGGCAGCCACGAAACCTTCAAAGTCTTCCATCAATGGGTCGTCACGCTCCAGCAAGGGAGCAACCCAAGCTCGTGGAGATCCACTTAGTAAGGATGCCAAAAGGCCAACCTTTTGGCATCCGTCGAGTAGCGGCGTGGTTGCATGCGGATCAAGAGCCGGATCTGATTCAGGAAACCTTGGAAATCGGCACGGTTGCCACTGAACTTCTCTGGCATGCTGATCTTCGGCTACCGGAGAAAAGTTCGATGAAGAAGGAACCACCGATGCCTGAGAGAGAGCCTGCGCAGCAGCCTTGGAGGATGCATCAGCAGCTGCATGTGCCGCATGGTGGAGCCTTGTAGATCGGTGACCACTTGGCGCAAAGTGGCCAGCTCATGAAGCAACATTTGGTGCTCGCGTTGAAAGTGCTCAAAATCAGCCATGATTATGAAAGAAAGAAAGGAGAAAAACGAAGGAAAAGAATCAAGGAAAAAAAAAGTAGCTGGGAAACGAAGAGCTATGAAAGCAGTTACTATCAAACTGTCAAGCCACGATCCAGGAACCAGGAAGCAAGTAGGATTCCGAGAACAGGAAGGCTTGACTCAGGAACAGGACCGAGAGCAGGACAGGAACTAGGAACAGGAACAGGACGGATCCAGGAACAAGACAGGATCCGGGACAAGACAGGAGCAGGAGGCAAAGAGTAAGACAAGAACAAGACAAGAACAAGGAACAAGAATAATCGTAGAATGACTGGTGTTGATGTAACTGATTGTACAACAATTAGGTCGGAGCTTTTATGCTCACAACTCCAAGCTAATCTGGTCATGAGCCTAATCTAGTCACTAGCCAAAATTGGTCATCCTTATCCTATAGGAATATCCTGTAGGAATATCCTGCGGGAATATCCTGTGAATATCCTGCGGGAATATCCTGTGGCATATCCTGTGGGAATATCCTGCGGGCCGAAATCCTGTATCACATATCCTGTAGGCTGAATCCTGTATGTCGTATCCATATCCTGTATCGCAATCCTGTAGGCTGAATCCTGTATGTCGTATCTGTATCCTGTATCGGGTCGTGACATCCTGCCCCTGGATCCTATCCTACTCCGGGATCTTGTCCTGTTCCTGTCTCGCTCCCGATCCTATCCTGATCCTGTCTTGCTCTTAGATCCGTCCTGTTCCTATTTCCAGTTCCTATCCTTCTCTCGGTCCTGTTCCTGAGTCAGGCCTTCATGTCCTTGGAATCCTGTTCTCTTCCTGGTTCCTGGATCGTGGCTTGAAAGTTTGATAGTAACTCCTTCATAGTTCTCCGTTTTCCAGCTACCTTTTTCTTGATTCCTTTCCTTCATTTTCCTCCTTTTTTTTCTTTTCTAGATCATGGCTGATTTTGAGCGTTTTCAACACGAGCACCAAATGCTACTTCATGAGCTGGCCACTTTGCGCCAAGTGGTCACTGACCTGCAAGGTTCCACCACTGCGGCACATGCAGCTGCTGATGCATCCTCCAAGGCTGCTGCGCAGGCTCTCTCCCAGGCATCGGTGGTTCCCTCTTTATCAAACTTTTCTTTGGAGCCGAAGGTTAGCATGCCAGAGAAGTTCAGTGGCAATCGTGCCGATTTCCAAGGTTTCCTGAATCAGATCCGGCTCTTGATCCATATGCAACCACGGCGCTACTCGACTGATGCTCAAAAGGTGGGTCTTTTGGCATCCTTACTAAGTGGATCTCCACGGGCTTGGGTTGCCCCCTTGCTGGAGCATGACGATCCATTGATGGAAGACTTTGAAGGTTTCGTGGCTGTCTTTGAAGCCTGTTTGGAGATCCTGATAAGTACCGTTCTGCATGCACGAAGTTACGGAAGCTCACTCAAGGATCCCGACCAGCTTCCATCTATGCATCCGAATTTTAGCAACTTTGCACGAACATTCCATGGGATGAGACTGCATTGATCGAACACTTCCGTTTTGGGTTGAGGGACGACGTGAAGGACCTTCTCCTTACGTTACCGGATGCCCAAACATTAGCGGAGATCATGCAACAAGCTGTTCGTTGCGACAACCTCTTGTTCGAGCGTCGTCAGAAAAGATCCCGTCAGCAGTTCCTGCAAACCAATCCTGCAGCTGTGGTACGTGTTCCTGCACCACCTTCTGGAGTAGTTCCTATGGAGGTTGAGAAATCCAAGCGTGGCTCTCTTTCCGCTGCGGAGAAGCAACGTCGTCGTAGTGAGAACCTGTGCTTGTATTGTGGTGGAGCAGGACACAAGGTGGCAGATTGTCCTATTAAAGCAGGAACTTCAAGACGCGTGAAGTTGAAGCTGAAGTTCAGTCGGAAAACTCCAATGTCCCACTTCGTCTAGGAGCCGCGAAGTTGGACGTAGGTGCAGGCTCCATTGGTGCTGCTCATACCATCCCATCACTTAAGTTTCCTGTACACCTTCATCTTAATAATCGAGAGCTCATGGAGTTTGCCTTGTTAGACACTGGTGCAAATGCATGCTTCATGGATGATACGTTTGCAACTCAACATGGCATTTCGGTGGTGAAGTTGAAGCGTGCAGTTCCTGTAGAGGTGGCCGATGGGCGTTTAATTGCTTCTGGCGGTTACCCATGCTACCGAACCTCTCTCCTGCAGGATGGCACATTCAACTGTTCAATTTCCTTCAACTTGATCAAGACTCGGTCGACTCCCATCATTTTGGGCATGCCATGGTTTGTTGTTGCAAATCCGCAGATCGACTGGAGGTTTAGGACGCTCACGTTTTCCTCTCCAACAGCTAGGATCAATCCTGTACCTTCCTGTGTACAGGATACATCCTTAATATCTGAGGCAGTACAAGCTACAGGATTGACCGTGCTGTTCCTGTACCAGTGTTGAAGACTCCTCCACAACAGGATTCACCTCATATCAGTTCCTCAGCACATCTGCAGGCTCTCTCCACTCATGTAAGTTTGCGGTGTCCTGTACAGGGTTCTCCAATCCTGTATCAGTGTCGAAGGTTCCTCCTCAACAGGATCCACCTCCTGTTGATTCGCCAGCACATTCGCAAGCTTCTTCCACTCTTGCGCAACCACGGATTCCTGTACAGGATTCTTCCAATCTGTACACTCATCAACAACCACACAGGTTTTTTCCAATCCTGCTTCTTTTTGTTACCCTGCTTCTTCCATCCCCCAAGATCCTTCCTCTTTTTCAGTCACAGCTCCCTCCTTCTCCTCTCCGAGTTCTTACCACTACCATGCATGAACTCACCACTGATCCTGCTCCCTTCCACCTTTTTGCCTTTCAAGTAACTCCTACGTCCTCTTCTACCTTTCCTGTATCCGACTCCCCTGTTTTTTCTTCTTCTCCTTCTCCTTCTCCTCCTTCTTCCCTACCATCCAAGTACCACGACTTTAAGGACGTTTTTGACAAGCACAAGGCTGCAGTTCTTCCTGTTCACAGGTCCTACGACTGTCCTATTGATCTTGCGGAAGGAAAGACTCCACCATTCGGACCGATTTATGCATTGTCACCCACAGAGTTGGAGGTTCTTCATCAGTACATTGAGGACAACTGGCATCCGGCTTCATTCGTTACTCAAAGTCCCCTGCAGGAGCTCCTATCTTCTTTGTCAAGAAGAAGGATGGGAGTTTACGTTTGGTTGTGGACTACAAGGGTTTGAATCAAGTCACCATTCGGAATCGGTACCCGTTGCCATTGATCCCGGAGCTTCTCGATCGGGCTGCGAGGAGCAAAGGTGTTCACGAAGATCGACTTACGAGGAGCCTACAACCTTGTACGGATTCATCCCGGCGATGGATGGAAGACTGCCTTTCGTACAAGGTATGGACATTTTGAGTACACGGTAATGCCTTTCGGCCTTACCAATGCCCCAGCTGTATTCCAACACATGGTGAAACGACATTTTTCGTGACTTCTTGGACCAGTTTGTGGTGATCTACCTCGACGACATCTTGATTTTCTCCAAGGACCAGGCGGCACATGACAAGCATGTACGACTAGTTTAAAGCGGCTTCGCGAGCATGGCCTGTACGCGAAGTTGGAGAAGTGTTTTTTCGATAGGGATTCGGTGGAGTTCTTGGGCTACATTGTCTCTCCTGCTGGCGTTTCCATGGACATGCACAAGGTGAAGACCATCGTGGAGTGGGAGAGGCCCAAGTTGGTACGAGAAATCTACAATGTTTCCTTGGCTTTGCAAACTTCTACAGGCGATTCATACAGGACTTCTCCAAGCGTGTACTTCCACTCACAGAACTCACCAAGCGCACATGACTTTTCTCTTGGTCCGACAAGGCGGAACACGCGTTCACAACACTCAAGGACGTTTTCACGTCAGCTCCAATTTTAGCACATCCTGACCCTTCTCATCCTTTCTTCATTGAAGCAGATGCCTCGGATTTTGCAGTAGGGTCCGTGCTATCGCAAGTTGGAGGAGGACAAGTTGCTTCATCATGTAGCTTTTCACTCTCGTAAGTTCCCTGTCGGCGGAGATCAACTACGAGATTCATGACAAGGAACTCAAGGCCATTGTGGATTCGTTTGAGGAGTGGCGGCATTTCCTGGAAGGTGCTGCACATCCTGTACAAGTTCTTACGGATCACAAGAACCTGGAGTACTTTCAAACGGCTCGGGTCCTCAGTCGGCGACAGGCTAGGTGGGCAGAGTTCCTATCACGTTTTGACTTCGTCATCGTCTACAGGCCCGGCTTTCGGAATGGCAAGGCGGACGCATTGTCTAGGCGCTCTTACCTTGCACCAAGCCCGGGCGATCCTGCATTTGACGGTCAAAGGCAAGTGTTGTTGGGTCCTGATCGTTTCCGGCTTGCGGCATTGCAGGTTCATCAGGCTCCAGCAAATTCACACTCCTACAGGACGTCCGTTCGCAGTTGGCTACAGACGACTTGGCAAAGAATGTGTTCTCACACATTCATCCTGACGTTGCAAGTTCCTCTTCCTCCAGTTCCCGTCCAGACTACAACCTGTTCACCATACAGGATGGACTCCTGTACCGGGAAGGTCTCCTGTACGTTCCTGTTGGTATTTCCAGGACTCGTGTGGTACAGGATTGTCATGATACCCCGGCTACAGGACATTTTGGTGTGGCCAAGACAGTGGAGTTGGTGACTCGCAACTATTGGTGGCCGGGTTGCGAGGTTTTGTGGAGAGGTTTGTACGGAGTTGTGACACTTGTAGCAGGTCGAAGATGCCTCATCATGCACCCTCTGGTCTTCTTCGTCCTCTTCCTGTTCCGTCTGCTCCTTGGAGATCCATTTCTATGGATTTCCTCACAGATCTTCCTCTTCCTCTCGTGGATTTGATGCAGTTCTTGTGGTTGTTGACCGTTTCACCAAGCAGGCTCATTTCCTACCCTGCAACAAGACAGCTACAGGTCAGACAATGCCGAGTTGGTGATCCGCGAGGTGTTCCGACATCATGGTCTTCCTGAGAGCATTGTTTCCGATCGAGGTCCACAAATTCATGTCCAAGTTTTGGCGAGAGCTTCTTCGGAGTTACAGGTAAAGCGGATCTTTCTTCAGGATATCACCCACAAACCGATGGGCAGTCCGAACGCACAATTCAGACCTTAGAACAGTATTTCGTTGCTTCATCAGTTACCAGCAGGACAACTGGTTGGACCTCCTTCCAATGGCGGAGTTTGCCTACAACAACTCCATCCACGCATCTACAGGACAGACCCTTCTTTGCTCTTACAGGCCACCATCCACGTTTTGACTTTGCTCCTCCCGCTTCTCCTTCTTCCGCTCCTGCAGTACAGGATCGTCTTCAGCATCTTCGGCAGGTACAGGATGATCTCCAGGTTCATCTTCAACAGGCACAGGAACGATACAAGCATCATGCTGATGCTCACCGTCAGCCGGCACCTGCATCTAAGATTGGTGATCTTGTGTGGCTTCTTCGTCGACACATTCGCACCAACAGGCCTTCTTCTAAGTTGGATTTTCAACGATTGGGCCCTTATAGGATCGTGGCGGAGGTAAATCCTGTAGCTTTCCGACTCGAGTTACCATCCACGGTGAAACTTCATCCTGTGTTTCACACCTCTTTGTTGGAGCCGTATCATCCTTCTTCTCTTCCCGGTCGTGTTTCTTCTCCTCCCCCCTGTGGTCATTGACACGGAACCTGAGTACGAAGTCGCAGCCATCCTTGACTCTCGTCTTCATCGTACCAACTCCAATACTTGGTGGATTGGAAAGGGTCCTGCCTACTGATCGCACTTGGGAACCTGCATCCAACTTACTCCATGCTTCTTCCAAGGTTGCTGCCTTCCATCGCATTATCCTGCTAAACCAGGTCCCAAGACTCGTGGAACTCGTCTTTAGGGAGAGGTGCTGTCACGACCCGATACAGAATACAGGATTCCGGATACAGGACATGGGTTGCAGGACTTTCCTACAGGATTCCGGATACAGGATATGGGTTGCAGGATTTTCCTACAGGATATTCCTACCAGGATTCCGGACACAGGATTCGGTTGCAGGATATTCCTACAGGATATTCCTACAGGATATGCCACAGGATATGCCTAGAGGATAAGGGACATGTGGACTCATCTTAGCCTCTGCATGCATGCAACCACTTTTGCATGCATGCAACCACTTTTGCATGCATGCCTAGATTAGCTCTTGGAGTTGTGAGCATAAAAGCTCCGACCTAATTGTTGTACAATCAGTTACTATCAACACCAGTCTTACTACGATCAATTTCGTCTTGTCTTGTTCTCGTCTTGTTTCCTGTCCTGTTCCTGTCTCGCTCCTGTTTCCTGTCCTGCCCCTGGATCCTATCCTACTCCGGGATCCTGTCCTGTTCCTGTCTCGCTCCCGGATCCTATCCTGATCCTGTCTTGCTCTTAGATCCGTCCTGTTCCTATTTCCAGTTCCTGTCCTGCTCTCGGTCCTATTCCTGAGTCAGGCCTTCATGTCCTTGGAATCCTGTTCTCTTCCTGGTTCCTGGATCGTGGCTTGACACACTTCAGATAAATTGAAGAAGGCAGCTGGATCGCGAGTAGTGGAGGTGCCAGCTACTGTATCTGAGGTCTTCTTTGACTGCTGCACAGGCTGACGCCGCTTTGCCTTGGCCTTTGTCTTCTTAATGAAGTCGACCTCTGCCGGATCCCATGAGATGCATGGGAGATCTTTTGAGTGTTCATTGTAGAGATCTTCTCTCCATGTTGGTGGTTGCCCAGGTGGATAATCAAGCCAGAACGGTACGTGTACACGCTCGAACTCTGTCAGGCCAGATCTTGTCTTCGACCACATGTGTGGTGCTTCCATGTAATCTGACCAGAATACCATAGTCTGTGTGTGAGGCACCTTTCTCGCTGCGACATACCTATAATGAACATATAGTAGTGTCAGAATGTAACAATGTCAAGAAGATCATCCTTACCTCCAAATCATCCTTCTTGCTGTCTCTTCGTGTTCGAGGAACTCTTTCGGCTCTATGGAGTAAGTGAACTTCACACACTCATGGAATGGCTGGAACATCACGTTCTTGCATTTTACCCGCACTTCATCGCACCAAGTCGTGAAATCTGTAACCGGCCTGCTCCACTCGCCATCCTCGATGAGTCCGTGAGAATCTGTACTGCCTCCTCTCTGATTGCCCGCCAATACAAATCGATAATAAACCACCTTATCCACTCCTTATCCTGAACACCCGGCAATCCAAGTGTCTCTTGCTCTCTCTTCAGATCGAGACGTACCAGTTTATTGAAGTACATGATTCTCGTCTCGTTTGGAATTCTCGCCCTTGAAAGCGCGTACAGCTTTTCCAACCCCATCCATCTGCATTGTTTCCATGTGATTTGGGTCACCTTGTCGAACCACTCTTCACCCAATGCAGGATCGATGATGGCTAAGATCTTCATCATGCGCTTGTCATGCTTAATGTAGACCTGTTGTTGCTCCTGGTATTTGTTGCCTTTGGATGCCCTTGCAGCCTTCTCAAGATCATCCTCAATCTCACTCTGTAATTCACAGACGTAATCAACTAAGTGATATAAGTGTGACATGGTACCTCAAAAAAGATCTTTGCACAGATCAAATTCGGAAGTGGATGCCAAGCTTGTTGTCCAGTTGCGCTTTCCTTCCACTTTCTTATGTCATCTGGTTCCTTGTCACTGAGCCTGGCCAAGATCTTCGCTGTGCCCTCCTCACTGGTGCAATGTCTTCACAGATAGCAGAAGATGTGGCAGTGTGGTTTGCACTGCCGTTGCGGAGGAACTGCATATTTGAAAAGCTCGAAGTTAGTTAATCCTATGATTAGAGGTCACTCTGTTTACCTATTAATTTGCTGAAACATTGTCACAAGCTGAAGATTATCCATGACCCCAGCACGGATGAAGCCTGAACGCACTCTCACTGCCCACTGAATCTTATCTTCCGTGTCTTTTGTGTACAGCTTCTGAAGCACCTTTAACCTGTGATTACCATCCCAACATATGAACTTCTTCATCGAAAGCATTGGTGCCCATTGCTGGAACATGTCGGACTGAAGCTCCTCCTCAAAAGCCAAATGCTGAGCATACATCGCTTCATCGCTTCTCAATGCTGCCAGATCTGCATCTGTCATGGGGTCCCCAACTTGAAGGATGAACTGAGTGGTGTTGCGCAAATAACCAACTGCCTTCTTGAAACTCCTAGTCAAAGATTCCAGATCCGTTGGATTGACTCTCCGCACCTGCTCATTTCCCAGAATTCGGCAAATAGGGACATCCGGTGCCTCTCCATATTCTCGGATTGTGATCTTCGCGAGAAGACGCACTGCACTCTCCGAATGCATGCTGGCTGCAATGTTGTAAACTTCCTCATTATCTGGCACTTCTGCTTTCCCCTTCTTCTTCTTCTTAGCAGCCTCTGAATCTCCAGCAGCTTTGCGTCGTCTCTTCTTGCTCTTGGGTTCATCCTCTTCGTCACTCGACAAGTCACTGCGCATGAGGCTTGTGTGCCTTCTGTCTGCTCCTGTGTCTCCTGTGGTAAGACATCATCCTCAACTTCTTCAACAAAGTCTGATTGTTCTTGTTGGGGTTGAACTCCTCTTGCTCTCCTGACCAGTCCTGCTGGCTTGCCTGTTCAACTGGAGCATCACTTGAAGGTCCTTGTTCCTGAACCACAGCCAGCTTCCTACTTCCTCTCCCACGACCCCGACGCCCTCTCTGAATTGCAGCTCTAGCTTCTGCTTCTCTCTCAGTAGGCTCCTTCATCTTCTTTTCTTGTAAACGTTGTGAAGAGCGCATCTACAAAAGCAATAAGGTTTAACAAAAAACTGTAATAAATGTTCAAAGATGTTTAATAAAAATTAAAAAAACATACTAGCCCTCACAATGGGTGCCGACTGAGAGAGCAGTTGTTGTAAGTCCCAGTCGGCATGCCGACTGGGCCTGGCATCAAAGGGAGTCCAGTCGGCATGCCGGCTGGGCCTGGCATCAAAGGGAGTCCCAGTCGGCATGCCGGCTGGGCCTGGCATCAAAGGGAGTCCCAGTCGGCATGCCGGCTGGGACTGGCAACAAAGGGAGGCCCAGTCGGCATGCCGGCTGGGACTGGCAACAAAGGGAGGCCCAGTCGGCATGCCGACTGGGACTGGGAACGAAACAAGGCCCAGTCAAATGCTAGGTGGGACTAGAACAGTCAACCCTAGTCAAAATGCTGACTGGGGCTGGAACAGTCAACCCCAGTCAAAATGTTGACTGGATCTGGAACAGTCCACCCAGTCGGCCTGCCGACTGGGACGGACAACGAAGTCAGTCCGAGTCGGCAGGCAGACTCGGATTTCTTGCAACTGTGAAGAGATGTAAAAGATGAACAGATCATGAAAAGATCATGAGCAGATCAGGAAGAAATCAGAAAATACTCACCCCCTCAATGGAAGCCTATTGTGATTAATCCCTGGAGCCACACTTGCTCCACGCTATGCCCCAAATGCGCCGCTGCTCCACGAAAACCTAGCCGCCCTTGCTGCCCTAGCCGCCCTAATTGCAAAACCCTAGTCGCCCTAAATCAATTAAAAACCAACCTAATTTCTGTAAACATATTGCATGCATGATCGCCACTTGTACATAGTAAAACTTTTTAATTTACAAAAAACCTACCCAGACGCAGTAAATTAATTTCACTCTTCTACCCAGACGCACGCAATTAATATATATTTTTAATATTTGTCAATGAAATGATTGCCTCACGACTGACAAACACATTAACCATCGTGTGTAATATGTTCATTGTCTTTGAATTTTAACTTTTGTTTGTTCCATTTTTGCTACATGGCAAGAATCAGCTACAATGGTGTTGACAAGGACTTCCCTGCAGATGAAGATGGTATTGCATTTGTCTTTGAACAGATCTCAGGTCTGCATTTGACATTCCACCTTGGCAATCTTTTAAAGTGCTGCATTTGATGTCTGTTGTTGGTGGAGATGCTGCGAATGTTGAGGTAGAACCAGAAGAGCAAGAGCTAGCAGTATTGTGTATTACACACTTTTCCTTCCAAAGGACCGCTATTCCGATTGGAGACAACAGATCGGGACAATTCTATGGTAACAATACTTCGCAATAGTCAGAGATGTAGGATTGGGAAGCAACTGGTGGTCTTGTCATCGATTCAGCAAGTTGCTGAGGTCCCAGAAGATTGCAACGGAAATGTGATTTACGAGTTGCCAGCACACGAAACAATGAAGGACAAGTACAAAGGGATGAATAGGAAGGATGGGTGTGATTACTGGACTCAACGCTGCATAACACATTGGAATGTTCCAGCTCGTGTTAGTCGCAGTTCATGTATTGGCCACATGAAATGCATAAAGGAAACATGTCCGTTCATCAGCTTCAGTAAGAAAGCAAATGACTGCCAATTTAAGGGCACCATTGATAAAGTCCAGTTATCTTCAGATGGTAGAGTGCTTGGAATGAAGTGTGTGCATTGCAACAATGAGCCCCTTCTAGTGCAGACATGCTCCGTTGTTGCATATTACATAATTCCAGATGATATCACATGCACGAGGCTTTTCATCCATCTTGGAGAACATCAACACCCACGTAGACCACCCGAATCCATGGTCTCTAAAGACAGAGCTAAGGAGACAATCAACAAAGCAGTCGCTGCAACCCAAGAACTAATCAACATATCATAGAGTTTCAAGCAGCACGCAATATAATTTTGGAAAAACTGGTAACAGATTCTGGAGATGTATCATACGACAAGGTTCTGTCAGATCTACTACCACACAAATCACCGCCGGTAAGCAAAAAAATTATTATTTCCTTTTGGAGATGCTTAACCTTTCCAATGTAGAACAAGAGAATGGATATCTCAGGCTAGAACAACAGACACTCGTTTCAAAGAAGGTTACGAAGGACTTCTGCAGTTAAAGAAGAAGTTATCAATCCCATTCATACATGTTATCCACATACCCGGAATGGACCTCAACGGAGCTGAAGAGCAGCCTTTAATCTTCAAATGACAGTTGCCGGCCCAGGATCCGGAATAGACTACATTAGAAGGTGTCAATCTGGAGGTGATCTCGAACAGCAGTGGGTGGTGCTAGACCACACATATCGTATTGATGATTGGTGTACACTGGGAATACATCTCTATGATCCATTGTAAGTATTAACATATCTATGTTTTAAAATACTTACTAATATAATGCACTTATGTTTTTGTGCAGTTTAAGGTCTATGGTGACACTTGCTTATGGTGACATGATCAGGGAGGATAGTGTGGCGGTGATCAAATTTTTGAACACTATGCTTCAAGTGTGCAGCAAGCAAGGACTTCATAATGTGAACTTTGCGGGGTTCATGTCAGATGAGTCAGGTGCAATTTGGTTAGCATTGCGTCAAGTTTTCAACAATGGGTCAAAGATGAAAGGAAGAGAAAGGAGTTGTTCCGGCGTCCAAGCTCCGGGGGCAGTGCTCCAGTTAGCTGGTTCCCGTTGAGAGCGCCTCAGACTACCCAAGGAAGCCGGGATACTACCGGACAACATGTTATATCCAAGCCAGAGTCGCGTCAAACGTCGGAGGCTCCCAAGCTCCTGGGGTATACTCCGTTTAAGTAGCCGCCAACACTCTGGAAGGACCTCAGATAACGCAGTTTGGTACCTATGCAGACAGGAATCGGGCCATGTATCGGGTTGTTGCTGAAGACAAGCAGGACAAGGGACGTAAGGTTGCATACTGAGTCGGAAATGGTCCCGTTCAGAGGCGGAATGGAAGGCTTGTAGTTGACATCTAGAAACACACCCACCACTCTAGCAGTCGTCCGATTGGAACACGTTTTCTGGGGATTGTAATCCTCCACCTGACAATCGGAGGAGTTCCGAACACAGCAGCAGATTCCGAACCACTGCCCCGCGCAAGGATCCTGGCTAAAGTTCCAAGTACCCGGCTGTAAGTTGATCTTGGTAGCCAAATCCTTGAGCGCAGACACCTCGGCTCTTGTTGCAGCTCTTGCAGCAGATACTAGCACGGACCATGTAAGTAGCACGAGAAGCTCAGATGCAGCCATTGAATGTCTCCTCTCACAGTTGCATTATCTCTTCAATAGAAATGAAGACCCAGTCCAAAGAGTATTATACTTAGCCGGATGTTTATACAAGACTTGGACAGTATCATGTCCATTTCAGGTGAACTATATACACGATATTAATCCACACATGCGATAGAAATAAATATTACCGACGTCTTTGTCTATAGTGTAGAGAAACGTAGATAGTGAGAGTGCCGAACATATAAGACTTTATGCGGAATGTCCCACACTGAAAATGCGTTTCAACATTTCTTTATCAAAACTAAGTCCACCAGACGGTTTCAAACTAAGTATGAACGCCAAAACACAGCAAACTCAGGTATGCACGTGTGCGAATACGCACGTGTATGAGTATATGTGTGATGATATCCCCTTTGGTGTCTAAAATATGAGCATGGTGTTGGTGGCTCTGTTATTGGTAGCTCTGAGTGCTGCTCTGAAGATGGTTGCTGAAGAGCTGGGATTCCGGGGAGCATGTGGAACTTTGCTACTGATCCATGCTACGATCGATGGCCTGGAGTGGGATGTTGTGCAGACAGGTCCTCATACTGTTGCAAGGATTCTTCGAGTATCTATTACAATCCTCCAATAGACACCAGTCAATGCGATTTCACCACAGATGCAAGGGTCACTGTGCTTCTCCTCCGTAACGATGTCATCCCCACTGTTCTGATGGAACACTCAGGACCTCGAGTTCTCTCTGCAATTTCAGCTCTCTGCTATGTCTAGATGTGGAAAACAACAACTTAAATGGAGCATTTCCAGCTTGTCTTCATAATCTGACATCTCTACAAGTTCTCCGTTCTGGGGTGGAACCGTATGAACGGAACCATTCCTCCCCAGCTTGGCAGCCTACAGGCACTTCAGCAACTGCATCTCGAGTCTCTCTATCTCACGGGGACTCGAGTGTCGGTGTTTTCTATATCCCGGGACGTTCATGGGCTCTTGAGCTATCTGGTACTTCGGCTGGAACTTACACAGTCGACCAGTCTGCAGTGATAAAGGATACTACCCAGGATATAGAACTCTACCAGAGTATGAGGTGGTGCTCGTCTTACATGGCTTACCACGGCGTCAGCTTGGAACCTGGTCCATACACAGTTACGCTGCATTTCGCTGAACTAGTTTTGGACGAACCCGAGCACAGGGTGTTTGACGTAGTAGAATGGTGAAACAGGGACTGGACGTTGTGAGGGAGACGGGGGGTCCAAGAACGGGAAAGTCCCAAATGCCACTGTGTCTTCTAACGGGACACTTTTAGAAGACACTTTCAGTGGAGCTTGTGTACAGGTCTGGAAAGGGTGAGGCCATCTCAGTCGTGTCACCTGCTTACCGATACGTAGGACGCAGAAAAAGAACATGGCTGGTCCCAGTGGTAGGTGTGTGCTTGCTGCTATACTGGCTGTCTGTGTAGGTGTATGGTGGTGGTGGTGGCGGAAGAGGAAAAGAAAAGTAACTACAGTTAGGGAAGTACAACCGCTTGGACTGTATGACTACAGCTTGTCATCCTCTGGGAGTTTCAGTTACAATCAGATGTTCCAAGTAACGAATGGTTTTAGTGAGAAGCTCGGTGAGGACGGTTCGGAGAGGGGACGTTATCAGAGGAGGTTGAGGTACAGAGCAACGTCAAGAGGGAGATATACATCCTCAGCAAGGTCCGCCACAAGAACCTCGCATCTGTCTTGGGCCACTGTTTCGAGCCGGGGCTCCCCATGTTGGTCACCGAGTTCATGCCAAACGGTACACTCGATAAATGGCTCTTCCAAAGTGAGGATTTTGTGTTAACATGGGAGCAGCTAGGGAACATCCTCTTGGACGCAGACATGAGCCCCGCCATTACATATTTCGGACTTCAAAGCTGTATGAGAATGAGGACGGCAATCTCTCCGCAACTAGAGTGAGGGGCACCATGGGTTACCTTGCACCAGAGTATGAAATGAAGTCGGTACTCTCCGACAAGGTGGATGTATATGCCTTTGGGGTGGTGCTTCAGTGGCAGGAGAGCCTTCGATTTCCTTGAGACCTCGGAGAAATCTGTTTCAAAACCATAAGGTGGAAGGGCAAAAAAATCTCAGTTCGTCATATTGCATTTTGTATGTCAAAATCAACGCTCTTTGACGGAGTGTAAAACTCAAACTCCATAGCTGTACATATCTGGATTTTGAGTTTCAGAATACAAAACAAATGAAATAGTCATAAACGTACCGTTGCAGGCAAACTGTCTGAAGGACTCGGAGTTGAACTTCCGGAGCTGAGCGAGCACCCTGGGAATTTCGCATCTTTCAAATGCCCTCACAGTCCTCCTGACATCCTCATCTTCTTCCAACCCTTGTCGCCATGACCAGAAAGAGGCACTCTTCTCTTTCTCCCCACGAGTGATAGTGACTGGATAACCAGGTCTGTTCCACCGAGAGGAAGGCAAGTAATCCTCCAGTTTCATATGATATACTTCCTTTGTCGCTATAAGCCTCGAGTGTGCAAACACTGTCGCCTCCATGTGATCAAACTGTATAGCAGCATAAAATAGGATCAACCTTCTACAGAGGATATGTACCTTACCTCTAACCGTGAGGGAAGTGATTCCATTGCTTTGTCCTCGATCGTGCTCTCCCATGCCCCGGATCTCAGGTCATTATCTGCACAATCATCTCGGTTATATATATATATATATGCATACCACAATATTCCAAGCTACTTACATGAGATCATAGAACCAAAGCACACTGGCAATTCAGAGCGAAGGGCCAAAGCCTGGCATGCAAAAGAGCGAACCGGAAATTCTCTAGATGTGTCAATAAGGGCTTCGGCCTGCAAAGCATGGTGAGTCATTGTGTTCCTCTCGCAGAACTTTTGCAAGTTCCATCATGTCAGCTGCCTCTGGATCCGCAGCTTTCATCTCAATGCATGTAAAATCTGCTGGAGGAAGTACAGCCTTATCTTCTTGGAGAAAAGCCAACTCGCGCAATATACTTGGGAACCTCTGTGTTAATCTTCCTCTATTGCCATCCACCACTTTTTGATACGCGTTAAGGCTCGATTGACGAAAGTAGGACTATTGTCAAAAAGGATTAAACAAACTCAAACACACAAAACAAAGAAAAAACAACCTGAGGCTTCACGAAGAAGTCTGAGTGTAGAATCTTGATAGCTGTGGGCATGAGAACAGAACCAGGCAGCAGCACCTCATCCACTTGCTCTTTCACAGATCGGGACCTGAACCCACCAATCTTTTCACCATCTGCTTCATTGGGCAAGACTAAGCCTCCCAAATACCACAACAACATGAACCGGAAGAGACAACCCTCAATCTCCATGACAAGTCGCGTCATCTGGCTACGGAGGCCGGAGAGTGCATAAAACTCTCTACATGAGGATTTGGCAGCATCCTCCACAGCATCGAGCAGCTTCTGATCTGCCGGTGTATTACCTCGAAGGCGGCGAAAACACCTGATACACCGTTCGATTTTTTCCATCTCCTTGAACCCTAAACGAATTAGGGATTTTTCTCTGTCTTGTCAGAAAGAAAGGCGCACAGAAGCAGTCCCCAGCGCTACGAGCACGAGGTCTATGCAGCTAGCAACCAGGAGGTGGGCAGTACACGGCAATTGTCAAGGTAAGACAGGAAACCGTCGCCTCCATTTTCTAATCCTCTGCAATGCAGCTCGATGGCGATAGGCGTACGTCCTGTCCTTTTCTACCGGCGGAGAGAAGCAGCGCCGCCGACGAGATCCAAAGAGGCTAGTAGATACGAGATGCTACTACATATGCTACACACACACACACACACAGATGTATGTATGTATGTAACGTATGTAATATTATATGATAAACATCTAGGACATCTAGTTTATCTGTGCACGCGCACATACTCTTTTTAATACATGTAATTATAAACACATAACATAAGTTTTCGACAGGCAGTTGCAGATATTGCAGTGGGACCTGTATGGTCATGACTTAGGAAATGATTATGCAGCAGGAATACTTGGAGCATTATCACATGTTAACTTCAATGTTCGTCAGGCGGCTGCTGCTTCTCTAGCTGCTGCTATGGATGACTATCCTAGCAGTATACAGGTATTTAACACACACACACACACACACATTCTTGACATACACGACTAATAGAATAATAGAACATGTATTCACCGTCCAGGACCGCAAATATAAATTATATAAACCATATATACGTGTGGTATACGTATGTATGCAACATCGTACATGTCTTAAAATTCATCTGTTCGTTATGCATGCACGTCCTAACTTATTTATTGCAGGAAACGTTGTCAGCATTGTTCACGCTTTACTCACGTGACTTACCACACGGTGCAAACGGTGTTGATGTTGGCTGGACAGGCAGACAAGGTGTAGCCTTAGCACTGGAATACGCTGCGGATGTTATTTCTGTTAAGGATCTTCCCGTTATTTCAACGTTTCTCATATCTCGGGCTCTGGTATATTTTGATATATGCATATGTATGCTTATGACAGTAATTCGTCAATATGTGTGTGTGTATGCACACACATTCTCTCTCTATGTGCATAAATACGTGAGTACATGTGTAAAGTATATAAGTTTTCACCTCGTTTTGACTGCAGGCAGTTGACGAAGAGCGGTACGATTTGATGCGAGAAGGTGTTGTTTTTTCATGGGAGCACTTGCTAAGCATTTATCACAGGTCTGAATGATCCTACACACATATACAGTATGCACGTTATAATGATTCATACACGATAAAAGATGAACTTGTAATTATGTATATTCATTTGCTTGTTTGTGCAGGATGATCCGAAAATTGTTGTCATCTTGGAAAGGCTACTTGAAGTGCTTAAAACTCCTTTAGAATCCGTTCAACGTGCTGTTTCAAACTGCCTGCCTCCCTTAATGCATATGCATATAGTTTAGGTGAAAACTTAATATCCTATGTATGTGAGTTTGTATTGTATGTGTGTGCATGCGTGCGTTTTCATTATAGTGCTACATGCTTCAACAGTGCTATGTTCCTGATTTTTTCTTATTATATGTAACTAAATATAGTAGGTGTACCATACGTAAGTTGATAACCGATTTGTGCCATTATATTAAGATATTTATTAAATGTTATTTATGTTTCTTTTTCTATTTGCGCATTTTCTTGTACCAAGCTTACGTCTCTAGTGCTATATAGTTATCTTTATACATTAGGAATGCTGTATGGAATAACTTAAATCTGAACTATAATATATGTTATCTTATCAAATGTAGTACATACTAGAATTCATATATAGTGTTATGTCTAGAGTTGTATACAACTATTTTATGTTTACAGTTGTTTTAGTTGTTTTGGTAACATTGGTAACATTGACTACTTCATGTATGCAGGTAGATTCGGCCAAACTTGCGAATTGAGCAAGTTTTAAAGGCAGATATATATGGAGAGCGTTATGGAGCAGCATTTGGACTTGCAGGAGTAGTAAAAGGTTTAGGACTGTCTTCTATCAAAAGGCTAGGTGTCTTGGATACATTATCTCTCTCTCTCTCTCTCCTCCTCCTCCCGTTAATAGTGATTAATGTGAGCACTGTCGATATATATATATATATATATATATATCTATGTGATTACTTTAAAAAAATGATTGATAGTAACTTATTAAAGAATAAACGTATGTAAAGAAACATGTGTATATGTTATTGCATACTGTAGTCAATTTGAGGTTTCTTATTAATATTCTTTAAATAGGGGTTAGAGGATAGAGCATGGAGAACAAAGCAAGGAAGAGTCCAGCTTCTAGGTGCTATGGCTTTTTGTGCACCACGACAGCTCTTCAATGCCTACCTACCATTGTTCCCAAGTTAAGTGAGGTGGGTAATTAAATAACCGAAAGTTCTTACACACACACACACACGATAGTAATCTATATATTTCAATTCGTGTAGCTATATATTAATATAGGTAGAGTTGAACAAGTACATGGTCCTCTGGCAACTTGTATATGTTTGTGTAACAATATTCTTTAATATGAACCTTGACCAGGTATATATGGTGTGTGTGTGGACTACATATGACCTGTATGTCTTTGTATAGTTATTGTCTACAAATTAGCACTGACTAAACACTGTTTAAACATAAAGCCTAAGCATGTTAGGTTTTTCTTTGTAGGTGCTTACAGATACTCACCCAAAAGTTCAAGCGGCTGCACAAACTGCTTTGCAGCAGGTACAAAGTTTCTCGTTGATCTTCTAAGCTTATTAATTATTTAATATTGTATAAGTATACGTTTATATAAAACGTATCAAATAAACTACGGCTGTATACATATAAAATGTATGCTTTTATCTCACACTACATAAAATTATGTAACTAGAGCTGTTGCCAGATAAGTATGTGCTAAATAGTATTATCTACTTCTAGGTGGGAAGTGTTATCAAGAATCCAGAAATATCAGCTTTGGTCCCGTTATTGCTGGTTGGCATTGCTGACCAAATGAGCACACAAAGTCTTCACTGGATGCTCTCCTACAGGTTCTTAATCAATTATACATACTACTTTTTTATGTGACTGTGTGTGTGTGCGCGTGCGGTATAGAGTTAAATGATATTTCTCCAGTCGTCAATAAACGCAAGCGTAGCAGACAGTATATAGTAGCTTGATTATATAGTGCTATATATAATATACACAGTCACTAATGATATGTTGTTTTGCATAAGCAACTATTATTTCTGCGTTTAATCACTATCATTTCGTATTAATATGGCATTATAATTAGATCATGAACGCTATATTTACCATGATGTTAATTAATCAATGATTCTGCAGACAACGTTCGTGAATAGTGTAGATGCACCTGCACTGGCACTGGTGGTTCCTATAGTTCACCGTGGGTTGAGAGAAAAGGAGTGCGGAAACAAAGAAGAAAGCTGCTCAAATTGTTGGAAACATGTGTTCATTAGTGACAGACCACAAAGACATGGTTCCTTATATAGTCTACTACTCTCCCAGAAGTAAAAAGGTAAGTGATATCTATAATAGAAAAACTATGAGAAATGCATACTATATAGTATGAGTATATTATACAAACATATCTTTATGCAAATATGTAGTATATATGGTAAAAGGATAGTGCTCTGATATATATATTACACTTTGTCTATATCTGCGTACGTTGGTATATATGTAGTGGCATACATACAGTCACTTGAGCATTACATTTACATACATCCTATATATATAAAGAACTGTAACCTTGTAGAAGGCTGTATAAATACTTAACTTGAGATAATTTGTATACTGTTTAAGCTCGTAATATGTCGTGCGTACAGCTCTTACATGTTATGTTTGCAGGGAGTTTGTATGGGTTCAAGCGAAGTTATGTCAAGCGCGGGCAGGCAACAGCCTGTAACTTACATGGGCGAGCTGATTCCAACTATAAGAACCGCTCTTTGTGACAGGTAGATGAAAATACTCTCTCTATATATGTGTGTGTATCTATGTATCTAATGTATGTGTACACATTAGCTTCATGCGCATGTATCGTCGTATATACGTGGATGTGTTTATATTGCCCACCCGCTACTTGTATATAACTTGTGTTCCATAGTGACCTGGAAGTACGTGAAAGCAGCTGGTCAGGCATTCAGTACTCTCTTCAAGGTTAGCTGCGTTAAATTAATTCTGTGATTTGTATAGAAATAAATGTGTATATATGTGTATTTTTTGCTTATATATATATATATATATATATAAAGTTGTTTTTTCTTTCAGAGTCTGGCATGCAAGCGATTGATGAGATTGTTCCTTCACTTCTTGGTGCTTTGGAAGACTCACGCACGTCTGCTACTGCATTAGACGGTCTTAAGCAAATCCTAAGGTATATATAATGCTTACGAATACACACAGCAGTCTATGCAAAAAGGAGCTAGCCTCATATATATTGATGAGCACATGTAGCATCTTTCATAATAAAATGTATATATTTAACAAACATTATACGTATATCTGATATTAAACAATATATGGTATTTATTTTGTTATAACACATAGCTGTACATACGTGTGTGTGTATTATTCACATGTGCAACTTAGCTAATATAAATTGTGTGGATGGCTTGTTTTCAGTGTACGAACTGCAGCAGTTCTTCCGCATATCTTGCCGAGCTCGTTCATCCACCTCTCACGTAAGCTTTTTTCGCGTTTATTTAATTTATTATATCATTTGTTTTATTTGCCTACAACACGTTTGCTATTTATATTTCGGCAGTCTTTTATACTGGATGATTTTATGTTTGATGCAGCGCCTTTTAAGGTCCTGGATTAAATCCACATTTATCTACAATTTTGCCACCTCTTATTTCTTCTATGGGTATAGACGATGAGGTAAATAAATATGTATATACGTTGTCTATGGGCTTATATTCATTCTATATATGTATATTATGGTAATGTATGTATGTGTGTGTGTATATATATATTGTTATGATGAAATAGTATTTACGAGTATATAAATAGTGAGTTATAGTAATGGCCATCCATAAGTATGATACATACATTTACATATAATGTTTTCTTAAATAACTACTTCAAAGTATTAATAACGATAAGTAGTTGTTTTTAATATTATAGAAAGTTATTCAATCCAATTTCCGCAGGAAACTTATTCTCTGGCCCGAGGCGCTGCTGAGACTGTTGTATTAGCTGTTGACATTGAAGGAATAGACTCACTTCTTTCTGAGCTCAGGTTAGTTTTACATTACATGTATATGTAGCACACTTACACAATATATATAATCACATGAAACTTCTTTACGTGTATTTAAATCTAATATTTTATGAAAGATTAGTCTGTATGAGTTTGTAATTAATATGACATGTTTATTTAACTTGAGATTGTTTTATAGGTGTCAACTAAAATTGGTTCTGCATATCTTACGGGGTACCTTTTCAAGAATACTAAGCTGGACCTCTCTGACGAAGTTTCCGACATTTTAACAACATTGATTATAATGCTCACAGATCCCAACGATGAAATAGTCAAAGTAAGCGTAATGTTTACACACACATTCCATGTATTGTGTGTGTGTGTGTGTGTGTGTGTGTGTGTGTGTGTGTAGATACTTAATTTATTGTGTCTATGCAGGCGGCTTGGGAAGCACTAGCGGCCGTACCTGGCACAATCTCCAAGGAAAACCAGCCTTCTTATGTGAAAGTCTTACGGGATGCTGTATCTACTGCACGAGATAAAGAACGCCGGAAACGCAAGGTGTGTGTGTTTTTATGTCATATTACTGTTTTCATTTATAGGTATTGTATGTGTTGTTTTGGTTTTCATTTTTGTTATATTTCTTTTTGTAGGGTGGGCCGGTCTTAATTCCTGGTTTTTGCCTTCCCAATGGCTATCTACCTTCAGGTGATATATATGTCGTTCACATATGCAGAACATATATCGCTAAACCTATAAACTTATATAAAACCAAGCACTTTTGGCATAACACATACAACACACACATACATCACAAACACGCACGAACACGTACAGACACAGTGGCTGACCAGGAGAGACTAATATCCATAAAGCCATACACGTTTATTATAGCATACCTTCGTCGCTTTGTGTGTGTGTGTGTGTGTGTTGGCATCAGTAAGTTTATTATCGCTAAATATTTTTTAACGCTAAATATGCACACAGGGACTTATGACCGGATCTGCCGATTTGAGAGAGCAGGCTTCAGAGGGTATTGGTGAGCTGGTTAATGTCACAAACGAAGCTGCACTCAGACCTTTTGTTGTACAAATAACGGGGTAAGCTATAGTTCGCTGAACTAAATATGCACATAAACACAGTCATTTGTTTATATACTTTATATGCATGTATTTTGTATATGCATTATCACGTCACAGTTGTGTATATCAAACCATATAGCTACCACTTAAAACTTTGTATATACTAGTATTCTGAATATGAGATTAGTACTAATAACTCCGTAGTCAGTTAAGACACTACTTACGTACATCTTGTATGTTATAATTGTCTAATGCATTTAGTATATACTTAAAACTGAATCCATATATGCTTGATACTGTAGATACAAGAATGACTCAATAGTGTCATGAAGAAATAAAGGGTCACCCAAATTATATATTAGATGCATATATAGACATAATCAATATTCAATATATTAGATACATATCTATATCTGTCCATATGTACAATCATCTAATGCATACAATATAAATATTATGACTGCTACTTTGATGTTGCATATACTGGCTTGCGTAAAGGCTAGCGTGTCTCTCTTATATATATAAAATTAAAGTATACTAATATATACTAGATTTTACTCTCGACATACACTAAATGTGCGTTTTGTGATGTACATTTTGGCAGGGTGCGGACAGTGGAGTGAAGGAGGCAATGCTGGTCGCTCTTAAGGGAGTTGTAAAGCATTCTTAGTACTAATACGATAGATAAAAGTGGTTTCTGCATTGAATGACCTCCTTGCTGTCGTTGTTCTCATCTCCGTCCAAGTTCCAACAAACTGGAGGCACTGCTTTCTTCAACCCCTGCGCCACAACACCACACCCTGTACTTGCAAAACGCCCTGCTCTGCCGCTGCTTTCCGATGGCGATCCAAGCTAAAGAACCTAGAAAAAATCGATTTTCAATCCCTCCCTGTGCGCCATTTCTTCCGATCTTATCACTGCACACTTGTACAGCCGGATCATTGCTGTGCGCCAAAAGACCCTGCTTTCTTCCAGCCGGCCTTCGGCTTGCGCTTGAAAAGGCTGGATCTTTGCTCCTTCCCGCTGCCCGCACTCCTTCCCACCCCGGCTGCTGGAGGAGAAAAATTGCTGACGTGTCAGCACAGTCACTTCTGTTTTGAAAATGTGCGAAGAATATACCTTCGTCTTCTCGGGGTTTTAGCGAGGTCCAGG
This sequence comes from Selaginella tamariscina, assembly GCA_003024785.1. Taxonomy (NCBI): domain Eukaryota; kingdom Viridiplantae; phylum Streptophyta; class Lycopodiopsida; order Selaginellales; family Selaginellaceae; genus Selaginella; species Selaginella tamariscina. Next base: position 99,735 of record PUQB01000497.1, read on the forward strand.
ATTCGGGAATGGCGAGCAAGAGGAAGGCGGTGCTGGATACAGAGGCAGGGAGCTCTAAAAGGGCCAAAGGTGAAATCTTTATCCATGAAAGTGAAAATGTAGCACAAAAATTTCGATTTTGCAGGGGATGAATCCCATTCCGATGAAGAGGGGGATGAATCCCATTCCGATGAAGAGGACTACGAGGTTCCGCTAGCTTATCCTGCGGATTTACCAGCTCCAACCGTCGATTTCAGTAGGCATGATTATGTCACTCACCTCCTCTCCCTATCCGAACCTGAAGGCCTTCGTGTGGCTGACGAGGAACTCAACAAGCAACAGGCAAGAGATGCGATGATGCTTCTGCCCGTTCCAAAGCCATGGACGCTGATAGATCCGTACGCCCCACAGCTCTCGGAGACTATGGCAGATTTGCAATTAAACAGGGTGACCTTGCTATCTGGAATTCTTTGGTCACAAAAGCGGTAAAGCCATTCAAAGTGAAGCATCATGTCTTCAAGCGCCTCCCGAAGACTGTGCGGGGTCGTCTGCCCAGGCAAAGGAATTGTCAGAATCACTATGGTGAGGCTACTCTTTGCACCATCTACAAGGAGGTTAATAAATTCAAGGGGACAGTTCAGCGACTAGTGGTGAAGCCCACAGCAGGTCACACTGATTTAAAGCCAGCATTGTTGTTCGATGAGCTCCAGGAACAGGAGTATAACGATTGTCTACGGCAGGCAAAATCGATACACAATATGAACATGCAGCATATGTATCACGGACCCCCTGGACTCTTTGGGGTTAAATGAACATTGTAACTGGTAAGCAGCTCTAAGTTGTGTAGCTTCAGCAGTAATTGCAGGTTTTGACTTTTAATTCAGATTCAACAGCCTTCCAGTATTATTCTATGCAAGAGGAAAGCAAAACAGTCCAGCTAGTATATACACACGATAATTACATACTTGTTTCTCTGACTATAATACACTCATGCCTTAAGCACACTTCTCCAGTCACTCACCGTCGAGATACATTCTCATGAGGAACTTCAAGGTGTCACCTCTAGTCACTGTCTACATCCCCACCGTCAAGGTACATTCTCATGTGGAACTTCAAGTTGTCACCTCTAGCACTGTCCGAAGGAAGAGCCGGAACATCCGCTGTCCCGGTGAGCATAAGCCAGACAGTCCGCATGTTGGGCCTCCGGCGTGCATCCTCCAACGTACAATGCAGCCCGACCAGAGCCATCTTCACCGCCTCCTCTGTGGAGTTACTTACCCTCTCATCCATGATCTTCTCAAGCTCAGCTTCCATGCTTGCCGCCCACTCCACAAGGAACAACTCCGCCTCTGAGAACTCTATCTCTATCACTCTCCTCCCACTCCAAAGTTGTAGACATCTACCTTGTCTGACACTATCTGTTGCATAGCGTATTACATTCTAAATAGAGAGAGAGAGAGAGAGCAACATTACCTGGAGCCATGTAGCCTACAGTACCCCCTGCACGAGAGGCAGTGATATGGGACCGATCAGCCTCGTGAAGCCTTGCCATCCCAAAGTCACCAATACGCGGGTTGAAGTCTTTGTCAAGAAGGATATTGTGCGGCTTGATATCACAGTGAACAATATGGTGGTCATGGAGGTAAGCAAGTCCGAGTGCCGTCTCTACTGCGATACTCTGCCTCTGCTCCCACGAAAGGTTCCCTCTGTGCCGGTCCAGACTCCCATTGGGCATATAGTTGCACACGATCATCTCATTGCCCGGGTCCTTACAATTGCCTATGATTGCAAGGAGGTTATTATGCTGTACCATGCTGAGAAGCTCGAGCTCGCGCATGAAGCTCACCTTTGCGTGATCATCCATCCTCACCAGCTGCTTCACTGCAACAAGCTTACCGCCGAGTGTCCCCAAGTAGACTCTCCCAGATGCGCCTTGTCCCAGCATGGCTTTCTCGGAGAATCCCTCCGTTGCTTTGAAGAGCTCTTGATATGTGTAACCCTTGGGAAGCCTCGCCTTTGTGTTAGTGTTTCTGGAGAGCCCCTTCGTTTTGCACCACCACAATGCCACCAGCGACACGATCATGACCAGAATAAAGCCTACAGGTACGACTACTGCAAGAGTGATCCGCTTCCAACGTGTGCTTTCCTTGTAACCCAGAGACTTTACAGAGATTGCAGATACCATCGGCCCTTGCTTCTGCACATACGGGTAGTTCTTCGGGTCCAGGTACCTATCCCCGCCGTTACCAATGAACTCAATGGACAGAAGTCCATTGAGCACACTTACGTTCCGCTGGATCTTATATGCTGCAAAAGACCCGACCTCCTTCATGACATCCAGCTTTTCCTTAACCATGACTCCTTGGACTACCGCGTCGTCATGGGTAAGGTTGTCTCAGCAAAGTACATGGTCACCGTGTATTCTCCCTTCTCCAGGTTCCGACAGTGGTAAGCCAGGTACGACATCGACCACCTCATAGACCTGTAAAGCTGAGGGAGTTCGCCTTGGGACAGACCTTGTATCGCCGTGGAGTCTGGAGCTGTATATGTGTTTGTAAGTGAGCCAGACACTGCCACAGCCCAGCTCTGGCGCTCTCCAAAGTAGAACAAGCCTGTCCGGTTTGAGACGGCATCTTGTTGGAACAGGGTGCCCCCCATGGTTAGGCTCTTCTGCCCAGCCACCATTGCAGACGACGTCGTCTTACCAGTGTACGAGAGAGGACAGTTAATGCAGTTGAAGAAAGATTGTCCGATATCCTCTGAAACCAGCCCGACGGGAAGACGTTGAGTGTCGAAATTATTGAAAGAGAAGTCAACTGCCTTGTTCTTAGGCAAGTTATCCAGGGAGCCTGTGAGCCTGTTATGGGAGATATCGAGAACTTCTATCTTGGGAAGCGAACCAAAAGAGGAGGGAAGGCTACCGTTGAGGTTGTTGTGACCGAGGTAGAGTTCCTTTAGAAACGGCAGCTTACCGAGTATGGTACCAGATAACGAGTTGAAACCCAAGTTGACCTCCTCTAGACTCTGCACCTACAGTGCAGGAACCGGACCGGTGAAGTTGTTCTTGTGAAGAAAGAGCTTCTTCAACCCCGGCATGTTTCGGAAGACGGACACATTCACCTCTCCAGAGAGCTTATTGCCATGAAGCCAGAAATCTTGGAGGTTAGTGAGGCTGGACAGAGTAGATGGGATGCTCCCACTCAACATATTCGTTCCCAGACGAAACATAGTGAGGTTTGTCAGGCGTCCAAGCTCCGGGGGCAGTGCTCCAGTTAGCTGGTTCCCGTTGAGAGCGCCTCAGACTACCCAAGGAAGCCGGGATACTACCGGACAACATGTTATATCCAAGCCAGAGTCGCGTCAAACGTCGGAGGCTCCCAAGCTCCTGGGGTATACTCCCGTTTAAGTAGCCGCCAACACTCTGGAAGGACCTCAGATAACGCAGTTTGGTACCTATGCAGACAGGAATCGGGCCATGTATCGGGTTGTTGCTGAAGACAAGCAGGACAAGGGACGTAAGGTTGCATACTGAGTCGGAAATGGTCCCGTTCAGAGGCGGAATGGAAGGCTTGTAGTTGACATCTAGAAACACACCCACCACTCTAGCAGTCGTCCGATTGGAGCACGTTTTCTGGGGATTGTAACCCTCCACCTGACAAATCGGAGGAGTTCCGAACACAGCAGCAGATTCCGAACCACTGCCCCGCGCAAGGATCCTGGCTAAAGTTCCACGTACCCGGCTGTAAGTTGATCTTGGTAGCCAAATCCTTGAGCGCAGACGCCTCGGCTCTTGTTGCAGCTCTTGCAGCAGATACTAGCACGGACCATGTAAGTAGCACGAGAAGCTCAGATGCAGCCATTGAATGTCTCCTCTCACAGTTGCATTATCTCTTCTAGACCACCAAATAGAAATGGAAAGAAGGAAGACTCAGTCCAAAGAGTATTATACTTAGCCGGATGTTTATACAAGACTTGGACAGTATCATGTCCATTTCAGGTGAACTATATACACGATATTAATCCACAGATGCGATAGAAATATAATATTACCGACGTCTTTGTCTATAGTGTAGAGAAACGTAGATAGTGAGAGTGCCGAACATATAAGACTTTAATGCGGAATGTCCCACACTGAAAATGCGTTTCAACATTTCTTTATCAAAACTAAGTCCACCAGAAGGTTTCAAATTAAGTATGAACGCCAAAACACAGCAAACTCAGGTATGCACGTGTGCGAATACGCACGTGTATGAGTATATGTGTGTGTGAGGATAATTCTCTGTGTCTGAAAGATGAACATGGTGTTGGTGGCTCTGTTATTGGTAGCTCTGAGTGCTGAAGGAGCCACTGAGGCGGAGAAGGCTGCTCTGAAGATGGTTGCTGAAGAGCTGGGGATTCCGGGGAGCATGTGGAACTTTGCTACTGATCCATGCTACGATCGATGGCCTGGAGTGGGATGTTGTGCAGACAGGTCCTCATACTGTTGCAAGGATTCTTCGAGTATCTATTACAATCCTCCAATAGACACCAGTCAATGCGATTTCACCACAGATGCAAGGGTCACTGTGCTTCTCCTCCGTAACGATGTCATCCCCACTGTTCTGAATGGAACACTCAGGACCTCGAGTTCTCTCTGCAATTTCAGCTCTCTGCTATGTCTAGATGTGGAAAACAACAACTTAAATGGAGCATTTCCAGCTTGTCTTCATAATCTGACATCTCTACAAGTTCTCCGTTCTGGGGTGGAACCGTATGAACGGAACCATTCCTCCCCAGCTTGGCAGCCTACAGGCACTTCAGCAACTGCATCTCGAGTCTCTCTATCTCACGGGGACTCGAGTGTCGGTGTTTTCTATATCCCGGGACGTTCATGGGCTCTTGAGCTATCTGGTACTTCGGCTGGAACTTACACAGTCGACCAGTCTGCAGTGATAAAGGATACTACCCAGGATATAGAACTCTACCAGAGTATGAGGTGGTGCTCGTCTTACATGGCTTACCACGGCGTCAGCTTGGAACCTGGTCCATACACAGTTACGCTGCATTTCGCTGAACTAGTTTTGGACGAACCCGAGCACAGGGTGTTTGACGTAGTAGAATGGTGAAACAGGGACTGGACGTTGTGAGGGAGACGGGGGTCCAAGACGGGAAAGTCCCAAATGCCACTGTGTCTTCTAACGGGACACTTTTAGAAGACACTTTCAGTGGAGCTTGTGTACAGGTCTGGAAAGGGTGAGGCCATCTCAGTCGTGTCACCTGCTTACCGATACGTAGGACGCAGAAGAAAGAACATGGCTGGTCCAGTGGTAGGTGGTGTGCTTGCTGCTATACTGGCTGTCTGTGTAGGTGTATGGTGGTGGTGGTGGCGGAAGAGGAAAAGAAAAGTAACTACAGTTAGGGAAGTACACCGCTTGGACTGTATGACTACAGCTTGTCATCCTCTGGGAGTTTCAGTTACAATCAGATGTTCCAAGTAACGAATGGTTTTAGTGAGAAGCTCGGTGAGGACGGGTTCGGAGAGGGGACGTTATCAGAGGAGGTTGAGGTACAGAGCAACGTCAAGAGGGAGATATACATCCTCAGCAAGGTCCGCCACAAGAACCTCGCATCTGTCTTGGGCCACTGTTTCGAGCCGGGGCTCCCCATGTTGGTCACCGAGTTCATGCCAAACGGTACACTCGATAAATGGCTCTTCCAAAGTGAGGATTTTGTGTTAACATGGGAGCAGCTAGGGAACATCCTCTTGGACGCAGACATGAGCCCCGCCATTACATATTTCGGACTTCAAAGCTGTATGAGAATGAGGACGGCAATCTCTCCGCAACTAGAGTGAGGGGCACCATGGGTTACCTTGCACCAGAGTATGAAATGAAGTCGGTACTCTCCGACAAGGTGGATGTATATGCCTTTGGGGTGGTGCTTCAGTGGCAGGAGAGCCTTCGATTTCCTTGAGACCTCGGAGAAATCTGTTTCAAACCATAAGGTGGAAGGGCAAAAAAATCTCAGTTCGTCATATTGCATTTTGTATGTCAAAATCAACGCTCTTTGACGGAGTGTAAAACTCAAACTCCATAGCTGTACATATCTGGATTTTGAGTTTCAGAATACAAAACAAATGAAATAGTCATAAACGTACCGTTGCAGGCAAACTGTCTGAAGGACTCGGAGTTGAACTTCCGGAGCTGAGCGAGCACCCTGGGAATTTCGCATCTTTCAAATGCCCTCACAGTCCTCCTGACATCCTCATCTTCTTCCAACCCTTGTCGCCATGACCAGAAAGAGGCACTCTTCTCTTTCTCCCCACGAGTGATAGTGACTGGATAACCAGGTCTGTTCCACCGAGAGGAAGGCAAGTAATCCTCCAGTTTCATATGATATACTTCCTTTGTCGCTATAAGCCTCGAGTGTGCAAACACTGTCGCCTCCATGTGATCAAACTGTATAGCAGCATAAAATAGGATCAACCTTCTACAGAGGATATGTACCTTACCTCTAACCGTGAGGGAAGTGATTCCATTGCTTTGTCCTCGATCGTGCTCTCCCATGCCCCGGATCTCAGGTCATTATCTGCACAATCATCTCGGTTATATATATGCATACCACAATATTCCAAGCTACTTACATGAGATCATAGAACCAAAGCACACTGGCAATTCAGAGCGAAGGAGCCAAAGCCTGGCATGCAAAAGAGCGAACCGGAAATTCTCTAGATGTGTCAATAAGGGCTTCGGCCTGCAAAGCATGGTGAGTCCATTGTGTTCCTCTCGCAGAACTTTTGCAAGTTCCATCATGTCTGCTGCCTCTGGATCCGCAACTTTCATCTCAATGCATATAAAATCTGCGGGAGGAAGTACAGCCTATCTTCTTGGAGAAAAGCCAACTCGCAATATACTTGGGAACCTCTGTGTTAATCTTCCTTTATTGCCATCCACCACTTTTTGATACGCGATAAGGCTCGATTGACCCTACAGACAAAGACGTAAACAAACTCAAACACACAAAACAAAGAAAAAACAACCTGAGGCTTCACGAAGAAGTCTGAGTGTAGAATCTTGATAGCTGTGGGCATGAGAACAGAACCAGGCAGCAGCACCTCATCCACTTGCTCTTTCACAGATCGGGACCCAATCTTTTCACCATCTGCTTCAACATCCACAAGCACCTTGGGCAAGACTAAGCCTCCCAAATACCACAACAACATGAACCGGAAGAGACAACCCTCAATCTCCATGACAAGTCGCGTCATCTGGCCACGGAGGCCGGAGAGTGCATAAAACTCTCTACATGAGGATTTGGCAGCATCCTCCACAGCATCGAGCAGCTTCTGATCTGCCGGTGTATTACCTCGAAGGCGGCGACAACACCTGATACACCGTTCGATTTTTTCCATCTCCTTGAACCCTAAACGAATTAGGGATTTTTCTCTGTCTTGTCAGAAAGAAATACTTGCTCCTGAACCTTGCGCACAGAAGCAGTCCCCAGCGCCACGAGCACGAGCTCTATGCAGCTAGCAACCATTACGGAGGACAGGAAACCGTCGCCTCCATTTTCTAATCCTCTGCAATGCAGCTCGATGGCGATAGTCGGATCACATTAAGCGTACGTCTGTCCTGTTCTACCGGCGGAAGAGAAGCAGCGCCGCCGACAACGACCAATGGGCAGCTCAGCCCGAGTTTGTAATCTGTAAGAAGCCACTTGATTTTTACAGTTCTGCAATGACTTGGGCGCTAAGTCCAGAGTATTCTATCAAAACCCTGAGCAAAACGAAGTTTCTACAGGACTTTGTAACCAGTAACCAACGACAAGGCACAGCAAGGGCATGCCCGAGCATACATGTATGCAGATAACATATCTATATAGTCCATATAGATCGCTGACCGTGTCCGGCAAGCTCGGGCATTCTTAATGTGTGGGGAGTCTATATTGCATGTAATAATATACTCGTCAGTATACATTATTACTTTGTTCATCGATAACTATAGCGTATATATTCATTAAACAGTTTACAGTAAAACATACAGTAGGTATGGTATGATATAATACGTAATTGTTATAGCAGTATAATGGATTCTATTGATCTACATGATGCATAGTAGTGCCGTAGTATACTGTACTAGATACGTATGTACTACTAGTATAGAAGCTAGTATGAAGCTGGTCCATTAGTAGATACGAGATGCTACTACATATGCTACACACATGTAATATTATATGATAAACATCTAGGACATCTAGTTTATCTGTGCACGCGCATACACAGACATACTTAGCAGAGTTATTATACTTAGCCGGATGTTTACAAGACGGACACACGCAGGTGAACTACATACGATAGAAATATAATATTACGGACGTCTTTATCTATTAGAGCCGAACATAAAAGACTTTAATGAAAAATGTCCCACACTGAAAATGCGTTTCAATCACACAGAAGGTTTCAAACTAAGTGTGAACGCCAGGTATGCACGTGTGCGAATACGCACGTGTATGAGTATATGTGTGTGCTGATAATCCTCTTTGTGTCTGAAAGATGAGCATGGTGTTGGTGGCTCTGTTACTGGTAGCTCTGAGTGCTGAAGGAGCCACTGAGGCGGAGAAGGCTGCTCTGAAGATGGTTGCTGAAGAGTTGGGGATTCCGGGGAGCATGTGGAACTTTGCTACTGATCCATGCTACGATCGATGGCCTGGAGTGGGATGTTGTGCAGACAGGTCCTCATACTGTTGCAAGGATTCTTCGAGTATCTATTACAATCCTCCAATAGACACCAGTCAATGCGATTTCACCACAGATGCAAGGGTCACTGTGCTTCTCCTCCGTCGATGTCATCCCCACTGTTCTGAATGGAACACTCAGGACCTCGAGTTCTCTCTGCAATTTCAGCTCTCTGCTATGTCTAGATGTGGAAAACAACAACTTAAATGGAGCATTTCCAACTTGTCTTCATAATCTGACATCTCTACAAGTTCTCCGTCTGGGGTGGAACCGTATGAACGGAACCATTCCTCCCCAGCTTGGCAGCCTACAGGCACTTCAGCAACTGCATCTCGAGTCTCTCTATCTCACAGGGACTATCCCAGCAACTCTTGGTAACCTGACCAGCATCACGAGCATGAAGCTGGAATATAACCAGCTAGAGGGTACCATTCCAATAGAGCTCACAAACATCCCCAAGATCCAGTACTGGGACTACAAGGTAACAAGTTAACAGGAGGAATTCCCCCATTTGGGAAGGAATTGACAGATCTGATGCTCTCCGGGAACTTGTTATCTGGGGAACTCGATGGTACCTCGTTAAACGGTATGGTGGCTTGCGTAAATCTGGATCTCCGAGGAAATGCCTTGAATGGTTCCATCCCGTTATCAACCTTCCTTTACTGAAGACTCTTGACTTGAGCTTCAACCGGTTCTCAGGCGGCATCCCTAAGTTTCAGACGGAACAAGTTACAGACTCTCCTCCTCAGTCACAACAATCTATCAGGCGAGTTAATCCTGAACCAGCTTCCAAGCTCTGTACAGGTACTCGATGTCTCGCACAATCGGCTCCAGGCTGGAAATGTGGAGTTCAACAAGCAGGTTAACTATGCATTCAACAACAACACTTTAACACGAGAGAGGTAACACTTATTCTTTGCGGTGAATGCCGGAGGGAACAGAGCATCATTCATGGCAACCTGACATACGACGGTGACACAGACACACCAGGGAGCAACTCAAACTCGAGTGTCGGTGTGTTCTATATCCCGGGACGTTCATGGGCTCTTGAGCTATCTGGTATTTCGGCTGGAACTTACACGGCCGCCCAGTCTGCAGTGATACAGGATACTACCCAGGATATAGAACTCTACCAGAGTATGAGGTGGTGCTCGTCTTACATGGCTTACCACGGCGTCGGCTTGCAACCTGGTCCATACACAGTTACGCTGCATTTCTGAACTAGTTTTCGACGAACCCGAGCACAGGGTGTTTGACGTATTCGTAGGCGGTAGAATGGTGAAACAGGGACTGGACGTTGTGAGGGAGACGGGGGGTCCAAGACGGGCCTATAAGCTGAAAGTCCCAAATGCCACTGTGTCTTCTAACGGGACACTTTCAGTGGAGCTTGTGTACAGGTCTGGAAAGGGTGGGGGACCGGCAATCTCTGCTATCTCAGTCGTGTCACCTGCTTACCGATACGTAGGACGCAGAAGAAAGAACATGGCTGGTCCAGTGGCAGGTGGTGTGCTTGCTGTTACATGGTTGTCTGTGTAGGTGTATGGTGGTGGTGGCGGAAGAGGAAAGTAACTACAGTTAGGGAAGTACCTTTACCTCCAGCACCGCTCGGACTGTATGACTACAGCTTGTCATCCTCTGGAGTTTCAGTTACAATCAGCTGTACCAAGCAACGAATGGTTTCAGTGAAAGCTCGGTGAGGCGGGTTCGGAGTGGTGTACAAGGGGATGTTACCAGACGGTGTTGAGATTGCTGTCAAACAGCTGCGGGTGCAGAGCAACGTTGAAGACTTCAAGCGGGAGATATACATCCTCAGCAAGGTGCGCCACAAGAACCTCGCCTCTGTTTGGGCCACTGTTTCGAGTCGGGTCTCCCCATGCTGGTCACCGAGTTCATGCCAAACGGTACACTCGATAAATGGCTCTTCGAAAGTGAGGATTTTGTTTTAACATGGGAGCAGCGGACGAAAATTGCCATCGGGATCGCATGTGGTCTGGAGTATCTACACCTTGAGTCCAAGTACAAGATACTGCACCTCGATATCAAGCCAGGGAACATCCTCTTGGACGCAGACATGAACCCCGCCATAACAGATTTTGGACTTTCAAAGCTGTATGAAAACGAAGATGGCAAGTCAGAATTCTCCACTACTAGAGTGAGGGGCACCATGGGTTACCTTGCACCAGAGTATGCAATGACGTCGGTACTCTCTGACAAGGTGGATGTATATGCCTTTGGGGTTGGTGCTTCTGGAGCTCATCAGCGGCCGGAGAGCCGTCGACTTCCGTGAGACCTCGGACAAAGTACTGCTCGTGGATTGGGCACATAAGCAGCTCACAAACCAGCTGATAGATGGCGTGGTGGACGAGAAGCTCGGTGAGGAATACAACAGGGAGCAGGCCAAGGATATGGTTAGCATCGGCATACTGTGCACACAAAGGAAGCCCGTCGGGAGACCGAAGATGCAGAAAGTGTGGCTGATGCTTAATGGACACGTCAAGGTCTCGGATGTGTTGGCCACTCTTGTCAATGAGAGTGATAGTGACGCCACGACCTTCGCTGGTTCCTCAGATATTAGTCTTGCCTCGACAAGTACTCTACTAGAAGCTCGGTAGTCATGCATATGTCAAAGTTATTTAAATAAAACTGAAAAATAGTGCTATCCTATAGCGATATATATATATAATTAATTCATTTCTAACCATACTTAAATAAAGAAAGTGGCCTCCATTCATGTCTTATCCTTGCTTTCGTGTGTGTGTGGTGTGTGTGTGTCTATATATCTATCTATCTATATAAGTGTGTGTGTACACACACACACACACACACACACCACATATATATATATAGAGAGAGATATATATAGAGAGAGAGAGAGAGAGAGAGAGAGAGAGAGAGAGAGAGAGAGAGACACACACACACACACACACACACGATATTATATGTGTATAGAATGAAGTTTTATTTGCACTCAAAATATTACCTAAGCAAATGCAGGGGTGGGTAAGCGGGAATTTCCGGGCGTGGAGGGGATGGAGCGGGAATCTCTGGGCCTGGTGGGAATACATCGGGACTAGGTGGGACTGGCGGTACATTCTGTGGGGGATCCGTGCCGGGATATCCTGGGGGAACTTGGGGAATCTCTGGGATTGGAGGACTTGGAGTAGGAGCCTCTGAAGGCGGCGGCCTTGGAATACTCGATGAAGCCCTGTGGAATTTCTTTAGCGCCCCTGCTGCAGGAACAAGTCTGGATGCCATAGCCGAGGGTTTGTGCCAAGTGTCAGTTTATTATATGTCGGTTTTAATTTTGAAAAAATATATTAAATTTTCAAGTATCTTATATATGTTGATTTAAAATCATAACTAAGCTTATTATTGATGATTAACAAGGAATATTCTTTTAATTTGTATTTAGTCATGTATCGTACGGCAAATTCTAGGGTTAGGGCGCCACATGGACAGAGTAGCGATTAATTTTACTTTTTCAGCATGCAATATAAAGAGTAAGACTCCACTTGATTGTAGGGCTAGGGTTCTTGTGGGCGATAGCCGGCGCGCCTCGGAGAAGTGCCATTTTGGAGCATCATGAACTGGCGCGAGGAGAAAATTGTAAGTTTTTGAAAATTTGTATGAAAAAGCGCCGCAATCTGTGTGAAATCCGTAGAAATTCGTGCAAAATTTCTGTTGAAATTCATGTAGAAGTCGGCAAAACCATGTAAAAAATCGCTGAAATCCATGTAGAAATCGAGAAATCGGTAGAAATCAGTGTTCTAATGGATCGGGTTCATGCAGGGATATCTCAAGGATAATAGAGATTACTCAAACCTGCTTGAGGAACCTGAGGATTCAGTACCCAGTAAAAGTAAGCTTGATTATGAAAGGCGCCGGCAAAAGATTCAGGAAATGTTGAAGCAAAAGGAAAAGGTTAAGAGTGATCCTGGTTCCAGCTCTTCTAATCCCGGAAATAAGCAGCAAATTAAACGGGACCTTCCTTATGCGAAAAGGTAATATACACAGCAATCTATATGTATTATCAAGTAAGCATTTACATATGTAGGTATGTGTATAAAATGTGGGTATATTTTCGTTGAGCAATAACCAAGAAACCAAGAGGTATCATTGCTACACATGCAATATATATATATATATATATATATATATATATAGAGAGAGAGAGAGAGAGAGAGAGAGAGAGAGAGAGAGAGAAGAGAGAGAGAGAGAGAGTGAGATGCGACGTTTATATAAAACGGGTAGATTTGATCCTTCATATGCAGTTTTGGATCGTTTTTCGGGCCGTCTGAGAAGGTTGTTGTTAGTCGAGTGATTGAGGCGGATCGCAACAGAGAGGAAGCTGCTAGAATTTCTGCAAGGGTAGCGAAACAGACAAACCAACCCAAGCAATCCAAACAGGTTGGTAAATTCTATACATTTGTATATAATTACTCTCCCTCCCTCCCTTCCTCCCTCTCTCTATATGTATGTCGTGTGTGTGTGTGTGTGTGTGTGCTTCTGTACATATTAATTTGTTTAACCCGTTACTTTGTGTCTGAAGGTGTCTAACAAAGTGAGTAGCTCCTCAAAGACCGTAGCGAGGCCTTCTAAGCCTGTCCCTAAGGTACAAGTCCATAAATTGTTTTTCATGTATATTAGGAGTTTTATTACATACAGACAAAGCTGAAGGTACAGAAATTGAAAGAAACTCGGGACTATAGCTTTTTATTTTCTGATGATGTACCATCTCAAAGCAAGCCCCAGACAACAGGTTCTCTCTCTCTCTCTCTCACACACACACACACACACACACGTATGCGTGTGTGTTATATAAACGACATCTATGTCCGCATTATACATGTAACTTTTCCAACTATGTGTAAGTGTCTGATATAGATATTTCACACACAAATACATACACCTAATATATTAGCTATCTTATTGTCTACATTTTGGTATCAGCAAATGGAAAGTCGAATGGAGGCTCGATGCAACCAAGGCCTTCAAAGGAAGCATTTAAAAGCAGTGTTCCATCTAAACCTTCATCGAAACCGGTTCCCTCTTCTAAACCTTCAAGACCCCCAGCACAGGTACCAAAAACGCCAACTCCGAAAACTACAACTACAGCTAGAACACCCTCAGGTGGTGTGTGTGTGTGTGTGAGAGAGAGAGAGAGAGAGAGAGAGAAGAGAGAGAGAGAGCTGCACGTGTATACGAGTGTGGATGGATGTATTCATATTGTTTGCCTCTAGAAATGGTATCTATACACATTCTTTCTTGTAAACACGTACTTGTGGCAAATGATGTAATTATTCGATGATTCGCCTGAGCTTCTAATGAAGCTAGCAAAATGTTGTCCCTGATGCCACTGTATATGCTATGTATTCTGAGCTGGAGTTCATACTTCTATATGTGATGCATCCGTTTCATGCATGTTTTTTTAAGTATATTTCTCTTAAGAATGTATAGAGAATATACAATACCGTATCTATACATATAGAGATGTGTATGCATGGAGATATGTGAGAGATCTAACATTTATATCCACATACGTGTGCTTATGTCATGTCCGCGTGTATGTGTGCGTTTAACGTATAACGTACTGTTTACAGTTTCTAAGTCAACGTCAGTCTCGAAGTCAACGCAGGCAATGACAAAGTCAACGATAGCTGCCGACAGGAGACACTCGACGGAAAAAAGGCTGTCAACGGAGCAAGGTGTGAAGAGGAAATATAGTGAAATGCAGGCCAATGGGCATGCGCCACGTCAGAATGAAGGTCCTAGGCAGAAAAATCAAGGACGGTTACTGGACAGCAGATCTAGTGGTTTAGTTTTTAAGACTCCTGATCCCCAGCGGAAGGCAGTCTCAACAACTTCACTCAAGCAACAGGTAAATATAAATGATGTGTATGCATGTATCTATGTATCTTATGTGTATAGAATGCCTGCGTGCGTGTGTGTTCATCAATACGTTTATTCGTATACACGCTTTGAATTGTGTATATAGTCTTATATATAAGTATACAAACAGTCTCCATGCAGTATTTGCGTGTTACGGTGCATTAGACTTGTTATGCATATACATAAATGCAATGTACACAGAAACATTGATAGCGTCTTTGTTGTTCTTACCATGATTGTGTATGGTGTATTGTATACTCCAGATGCATAACTCTACATTATGTTATATATATATATTATATAGAGAGAGAGAGAGAGAGAGAGAGAGAGAGAGAGAGAGAGAGAGACATATCTATGTATGTATGTATGTATGATTATTAGCTAACTATATTTTGTTTGAACAGAAAGCACAGACTTCTGGTAAACTACAGAACTGTTCTTCAAGACCTCAACAAAAGCAGGCGGTGGTAACAAAATCTGAGCAAGTAGAAGCAAGGAAGACAGGGCTCTCTAAACCACGATTCCAAAGAGAGACGTCGCCAGGCGACTCTTTTCTCGAGGACGACGACGAGAACGTGAATTACAGATCGCATCTACCCGAGATATTTAGGTAAGCATACTGGATAATTTCTACGTGTCTTTAAACATACCGTTATATACGTCTTGTATAAATTCACACACTACACACACACACATATATATATATATATATATTATGCATTAATTATATTAGCTACGTTTGTTCCTGCATATTATATGTGATGCTGTTTTACCAACATTGAATTTGTGTATAGACTGAAGCCTAGATACCGGGAGGATGATGGTTATGATTCTTCTGATATGGAGTGGGCTTCAGCACTATACAAGCAGAGGAAGCCAGAAGGTGAGGTTAAAACATTGTTCATAGTAATCTCCCTCTCCCTCTCTCTCTCTCACACACATGCACACGCACCGGCACGCCCTGAGGTTTTTTTCCTACAGTGCAAGGATTGCTCGGGAAGAAGATGAAAGGGAGCTAAAATTGATTGAGGAAGAAGAAAAACGGCAGAGACTGAAAAAGCAGAAAAGAAAATCATAAATTCTCTTAGGAATAAACCATTTTTTTAATTGTGAATACATTGTGTAATTTTAATGAAATTCTTTTATTAACTTAAATATATGTATGTGAAAACTATATTATATATACAGTATATTGGCAATATACTTTAGAATTATTATCATTATTAAGGCATGATTAAAATTTATACTAAAAACTGATCTGTGTTTATTTGTGTTAGGTATATACCAGTCCTGAGGTGAATTTGAACAAAAATATTTAAGACCATCTTGATTTTATTTAATTAATCTATAATATTATAATTATAATTGCTAATTATTTTTATATATAATTTCTCTTTAACTATGTTATTAGGAATTATTTTACATTATCCATCTATATCATTTTTGTATTCTAAAAGACTATGATATACTATGGAGTACGAATGCCCTAAAACAGGGAAATCCCTAAACAGGGGATAGCGGATTAGGGTTCTAAGATGCCTGTTTTCAAGACAGCATTCAATGGCTATTCGGTGGAATTCAGCCCGTTCACGGAGTCGGTACTGGCGGTATCCACCGCACAGAACTTCGGCATCATCGGAAACGGGAAGCAGTACGTGTTGCAGCTGAATCCGGCGGCTCCCGGCGGCGTGTCGGAGGTTTTGTCGTTTGATACAGCCGACGGACTCTACGAGTGTACGTGGTCCGAGGATAATGAGAATCTGCTTGTCTCTGCTTCTGGGGATGGCTCTGTCAAGGTTTGGGATACTGCTCTTCCGCCCCCGCGAATCCTATCAGGTCCTTCGAGGAGCACGCGCACGAGGTACATTTCACTAAATTCCCTTAATTCTATATATATATATATATATATATATAGAGAGAGAGAGAGAGAGAGAGAGAGAGAGAGAGAGAGAGAGAGAGAGAGAGATGGAATAGTTTTCTTCTAAAACCACATGAGCTGTATGTTTGTGTGTATATATATGTATTTCATAATCCTCTGTGTGTGTGTGTGTGTGTGTGTGTGTGTTAACACATTGGAATATTGATCTTTTTTTATGCTCTACACCCATAAGAGCACGCATACCACATTTCACAATTTTAGCATATACAACACAACGTAACCACATATATATTCTCTCTCTCTCTCTCTCTCTCTCTCTCTCTCTCACACACACACACACACACACACACACACACACTAACTACATATGAAGATATTTTTCGTAGTTATTGCACTAAGTTGATGTGTATATATGTATGATACCACGTTTCAAAATTCTATATTTCTGTATAGATATACAAAAGCAAGATATATATCGATTGGTTCTTTACGTGTGTCTATGTACCAAATATTTTTCTTCTTCTTGTAGAAGAGTCAAAACACGACTAGATCAATCACACACTCTCGTTCTTATTATAGGATAGTCAGAGAAAAGATCTCTTATATATAGACAGCATATATTGCCAATCATTGCTATTGTACAACATCAAAGACTATGTTTTTTCTGAGACAACACATATAGCATCGAATCGTAGAGTTGGATGTTTTCTTTTTTAAATGTTATGTTATATATAGACATCACTGAAGCGTTTATATATAATTTATAATATATGATGTAGGTGAATTCCGTGGATTACAATCTCGTAAGAAAGGACTGTTTTATATCTGGATCATGGGACGACACAGTGAAGCTATGGACAATAGATGCCCTACATTCACTAAGAACATTCGCGGAACATTCCTATTGTGTGTACACCGTCTCTTGGAACCCTCGACATGCAGACGTTTTCCTCAGTGCCTCCGGAGATTGCACAATCAGAATCTGGTAACTCTCTCTCTCTCTCTCTCACACACACACACACACACACAACTTAGAGTAACAGTCGTAACTTATCCTATCATGAGAGTTAAGAAAGAAACTTCATCTGAAAAACATTAGTAGCAAACACATACATACATCCACGACACACGCATATTTACGCAGCGATATATGTATATCTTTTTTTGTTTTAAAAGTATATATATAGATATATATGTGCAGGGATGTGCGTGAGAGAAATTCATCGCTTGTAATTCCAGCTCATTCGTTGGAAATTCTGGCTTGCGATTGGAACAAATACAACGATTGCGTGCTCGTTTCTGGGTCCGTTGATAAGTCTCTCAAAATCTGGGACGTTCGGTATCCGCAAAGAGAAATCAGCGCTTTACAGGTGTGTGTGTGTGTGTGTGCGTGTGTGCGTGTGTGTGTGTGACCATAGTAATATCACAAGGTTATTGGTCTACATTCAAGATACATATGTAATATATTTGCAAGTAAAGAAGATTATATATCACTATATTATGCTATGATTTTAAACATACTAATAATAATACGTAACTATCATCGTTATTTATATTACAGGGGCATCAGTATGCAGTAAGGAGGGTGAAGTTTTCACCTCATCAGCAAAACATGATATTTTCATGTTCGTATGACATGAGCGTGTGTCTTTGGGATTATATGGCACCTGAAGATGCGCTGCTTGCAAGGTATTATTATTATTTATTAACACACATTAACAAGTGATATATTCTGTATGAATAATGTGTTTAGGTATGACCATCATACGGAGTTTGCCATGGGCATCGATATGAGTCCACACGTAGAGGGACTGTTTGCGAGTACTGCGTGGGATGAGAGTGTGTATGTATGGCAACATGGGATGGATCCTCGGGCATAAGTGAGGTACGTGTATTTCTATCAACTGAAAATAAAATAAAGTCCTTTATTGTATGTGTGTGTATATGTATAATTAGAACATGCATATAATTATCCATTTACTGGTATGAAGTGTTTAGGTGTGCTCTCTCTCTACAGAAAAACTTTGTTATATATGTGCGTGTCTGTGTGTGATGTATATACAGTGGCAATTAGAGGGGGTTAATATAGTTTATTCTATGAATGTACTTTAATTGGATGGGCATTTATATTTATATAACACAGTCGTTATATATGACACAGACTATATATGTGTGTGCGTGTGTGTGTGTGTGTGTTCATACGCGTAATAATCAAGAGTTAAACATGAAGACTGAATGTATTACACGTGTACAAAGATATAAACAATTATGTATATTGAAAGACGAAGAATGAATCGTGATAATGTATAAGTTTTGTATTATTACCTGTACATAAACAAAAACTATACTTGGTCGTAACTCACGGTCCTATCAATCAAACCTGTATTGAAACACGCCTAATTACTAATAGATCATATACAATCATTCACTCTACCTCGTGGAATATCCGAAAGGAATCGAGATGGAAATGCCTGTTGCCCACCGTCTAACATTAAGTACGTAATCTGGAAACAACGATATACACGTATAATAAATTATGTGTGTGTGTGTGTGTAGATTCGCTCACCAAAACGGAGCTCTTTGCACGAGTCAGTGCCACATACATCAGTCTTCTCTGCAATGCATATATTATTAGCACCAACATATCTATACATAAATCACACACACAGCACATACACAAATATATATATGTGTGTGTGTGTGTGTGTGTGTGTGTGTGTGTGTGTACACACGTATACAAAGTTTAGTTAATTAACCTCTTCTTCAAGAGCTCCGGTTCGATCCTCCTCCACGCCATCCGCCTCTAAAACTGGTATCACACCCTCGTTTGCTCGTGCTAATATAACAGAACTCCACTCTAAACCTTTAGCCTGGTAAGCCAATGCTATATTTATGTATGTATATGAGAATTATAAACAAACTATGAGGTTGATGTATGTACTTAAATGCAAAGAAGTACACACGCACGGGCGGATATAAACTATGTCTCTCCATATGTATCTACATTGAATTAAAAAATAAAGGCTTATAAATCTATTCCAGAAGCTATATGTATCTATGTATGTATATAATTGCATGTGTATTTAGGCACACACGCACAGACCTTATATATGATAGAAATATGATAGAAAAGGCCAAACACATGATACTATATAAATGTGCACACACAGAGGAATGAATGAATATTAGGTTACATAGTATCAAAGAATTTAATGAAGTATCCAATGTAACTTCTACTCAGAAGCATATAATATTATGCAAACTTGTGTTATACAAAAACGAAAAACATATGAATTATTCAACATTTACTTTAGAAATGATTTTATGCTATATATATATATATATAATACATTACCTGGTGAATCGTAGAGAGTGTGACAACGCCGGGATGATCCACTGTAGAAGATGTCGAGGAAGGAGTATTGACTCCAAGTTCAAAATCATGTAGTTTAATAGCAACCTGGTCTAAAAACTGCCTTAATCTCTGTTTATAATCACCGCTAATCGTTCTCCTTGGCCTCTTTCGCATATCCTTATAACGTACTTGTTGTCTGCCCCCTATATAAAAAGCTTAGTCTATGCGCACGAGACACGCAGGTACATATATAATAGATATATTACATACAGATACCCTACACAAACACACACGCGCCCCTCAAGTTTACTATATATGTATACAGGAAATAGACACACAATATATATATAATATATATATATATATTATATATATATATATATATATATATAGTTAAATAAACTTACCAGTGTGATTATCTTCAGAGGAGTCTCCGGCATCAAATAATGCGGCTTCCTTCAGCAAGGCCTTAACCCCAGCGAAATCAGAGCCGTTTGATTTCTGTGTGGAATCCTGGCCATTTGATTTCTGTGTGGAATCATAGCCAGCTTCTTCTCTGTACGGTCCTATCTGCTGTAGAAGATTCCGTACGACATCCTTCATGCTAAGCTTCTGTAACTCTTCCTTGGTGTATCCCACAATCCTCAAGAGTACTTGCAAGCCTGCAATGTTCATATTTCTTATGTGTGTATATATGTATGTATGCACAGGGGTAACACACACATACAATGCATTCGATATCTGCAATTACGCCCACATGTACATGTACACTCATATGTGTGTGTTGGTGTGTATGCATACACTATACATATAAACTAATGTAAATTAAATCAGTTGTCAATGTAAAAACTGATACTATTTTCAAATTTTATTAAAAACATTTGTACTTAAATTTAACTTTCGCTCAGAATAATTTGAACTTTTATGGCATCTACATATACACAAACATACGTGATAATGTATATAGATAAACAGATATACGTGATATGCATTAAATTGAAATAACGATATGCAGATATAGTTACCATTTAAAACCTCCTGAAAACCTCAACCTTTCCAATATTGACTTGTCCACAATCTTCCCACTCTTAATTCCCAAAACTTGTGACCGTAAATACTATAAAAATAGATAAGCATAAATACACACACATAACATAGTGTGTGCGTGTTGCTTTTATTATTACAGGCCCATATATACACATAGAAACACTTATATTTGTAGTATGGTCTCTTCTCTCTCTCTAAAAATGATTGTGTGTGCGTGTGCGTGTACTGCGTTCTCTAAGATCAGAAACACTTGCGTGTACGTATGTCTGCACATATATACACTATATATCACACACACACGCACACACGCACACACCTTCAGCGAGTCTAGCAAAGATGACGACGTATTAAGTCTCTGAAGATATGTAAAACACGAGGAAAGCTGAGAAAAATCAGTGCAGAAGAGTTGTAAGAGCCTCCTGCACGCATAATCATCTGATTCGTTCATAATTAGCCGCATAACAGCTAGTATATCCGCAAATGCTTCTCCGGTAGCTCCTAATACGATAAATACAAAGTCAGAAAAATATATATGTAGACACCGTCACACATACCATACACACATAACAAGACACACTGTACATATTGTCGAATTTTTTTTACATATGTAAAAGAAATTCGAAAAGATGTACGTTGTGTGATGAGACAGACTGACTTAGACATAGAGACATAGACACAATATTCATATACACACATACACATGCATACGCTGTGGAGGCAAGTAGAGAGACAGAGACAGAGACAGAGACCTTTGCCAACTTTTGCATTGTCACCAGCTCCATAGCCGGATTTGATGCGGCAGGATATTCCTCTTGCCTCCAACTTATGTTTCAGTTCTACTCCAACTCTGTGTATACGGTATAATACAACTATATCATGTGCCTGCACACCTTCAGCCTTCATCATCGATATGTACCTGAAGCATGCACATAATCATATAGATGATTATAAACACACACACACACACACACACATATTAAAACATATATATAGCAGGCCTAGATACACTTATGTGTATCACTATATGCACATAGTCTAGTGTGTGTGCTTACTTTGAGATGGCAACAGCCTCACAGCTTTCGTTCCTACACTCGCACATAGTGAGACGGTTTCCAGTTGGAGCAGTAGTTCGTATAGACTTTCGCATACGGTTCTGATTTTTCACAATCACAGATCGTGCGGCTGCAACTATAGCTCCTGCAATATATCATAACATCATTTAATATATGTTGTACATTGTACATATGTATTTATGTAGTGTTTATATTTTAAAGTTAAGCTGAAATCTTATTCTTGATTGATATCATTTGTTCAACGATAACATCAATAAATATATGGCAGAATATCATAGTACTAGATTAATAACCATATAAGCTCATACAATGTAATATGAGTTGATATACATATGTACTACATGCACGTGTATCGTGTATATGAAAAATACATTCTAGCCGGAAAACGCATGATCGTACACATGTATGCCCACACCATACTTATATACATTATGTTTCGACATATGTAACTATAGTATTCAAGTACTAAAACAAATATAATTTAACAAAAAAAATAGTGTATCTGTTAACGCTAAATAGGATAACTAATTACCAGTACTGCGGAAGTTATGCTCGAGTTTCAGGACTTTCGCATCTTCAAAAATGGAGGAAAATTTGGCGAAATTTACAATTCCTGTAAATCAAATAAGCAAAATATTCTAAAATACAAATTAACTATAATTATACATTAAATAAACGCAAGTGTGTGTGTGCGCACCTGTGGCTCCTCTCCATGAATATATCTGTTGATCATCGTCTCAACAATTGTAATATTCCGATGTGTTTCTGCCAGTGCTTGTAAAAGCCTGAATTGCGAAGTATCTGTGTCCTGAAACTCATCAACTATATAATTATTAGTTTACACATGCACATTTAGAGGTTGCAACGCGCGCGCGCGCAACACACACACACAAATAATAATTGCATATTATTTTGCATATCATATTTGGTAGGTAAACTCACCTAATATGTGCTTGAAATTAAGATTGAGTGTGCTGAGGTGTCAGGATGGTTCTCTAGAATATTGTTAACGTGCCTGCACAATACATATTAATTACAAGCAAACACACACACACACATAGACATATGCACATGAACATACAATCTCTATGTTAGTGAAAATTATGTATAAAAATTGAACAGTAAGCGAACCATATAAAAGAGCCAAAATCGATGGCATTTGTTTCTTCCAAGTGGATTAAGTATTTTTCAACGATCCATTTGAAGAGTCCATCATCATGTACATTCTTCGCAGGTTCTCCTATAGAAAGCCTATCATATGTCTGTATTCACGTAAAAGTATATATTGTACATGTATACGTATATACCCGGTGTATGTGCGTGCGTGCGTGCGTGTGTGTTAAGTATATATTACCGCGTCTTTGTAGTGTTCCAAGTTGTTTCATCAATCTATATGCTTCCGCACGTATTAATTTTTTAGGAGTGGCTTGCTGTTAAAATGAAAACATATTATCTTTTACAAAATTAAACTATATAATATTAAGAAATGTATTAATTCTCATTGTATATCACGGTTATATATAATATTCTCTATAACATCGACTTTACCTCAGATATCTGAATATTCTTTTCAATGTACCATTCCCTAACAAACTCTTCCAGTAATTCAACCTGGGTAATATAAGAAACAACTTGTTAGTAATACGGTATTTAAACAGCTTTTGTGTCTGTGTATGTGCGTGTGCATGCGCGTGCGTGCGTGTGTGTGTGTGAGAGAGGAGAGAGAGAGATCTAAAACATTCATCTATGACATATGATAGAGAGCAATGTAGATGCATCCAAGATATAGTACATGTAAACATAATCATGTATGTAGGTGTTTATAACAATCGTGTATAATTAATGTACAATATGTATATATATTATATATGTAGATTTGAATGTTATATATGTACATATAAACGTATATATACAGCCCTTTACCTGCATTTTAGGGGTAAAAATAATGAAGTTCGGAGCTATCCTGCTCGAGAAGGGACAGCCCTGAGAATAGAGAGGCAGAAAGAATGGAATGTTCCAACACGGACACCATGTATTGCATTGTTCTGCTTGGAGCTCAACACACTGAGCCTGTTGTAACAGCTCCTGTCCAGCTCTACGTGTAAACTAAAAAGTAAAAACATTTAATAAAATGTATATATCATGATTATATATGCATACACAATATCATAGCACATTATTATGATAAGAATGCTACTATATCCTATAGTTCAACATATTATAATTACAATATTTATTATGCAATTCTAATAACAATATAATCATGTGGTATATATTATTACAATTGCATAATAAGTATTGTTATATATTATGAATATAGTATGTATATATCATGTATTCTGTGTTAGAGATAGCAAGTTAAACATGTTATATGTGTTACACACACAGATATATATATTATGCGTACATATAGTTATTGCATTATCAACAGAGGTATTATTTTGAAACTAATAACTTTCAATATGCCATTACACACATATACGCACGCAAGCCCATATATAACAGTTAATGTCGTTATTACCAAGTTATGCATGTATTACACGATGTACATTGCATTATCATATTATACTATTATAAATTACATAGTATACGTTATAGTATTGATAACATACCGTGACAGCTAGAATTTCCTTTGCGGCAACGCCCTGTGAAGAAAAATAAAATTGAATATATAAATGTTGTGTATATACTGTGTTATATGTAATGACATTGCGTCTCTTCGCAACCAATCAGATACTCGCACAAGACTGTTACACACACACACACACAATATTGTCCTCATTTTCCATCGGACTTTGGAATGTGTGTGTGTGTTTATATATATATATAACAACATAAAAATATTATTCAGCTAATAAGTGATCATATATATATTATATATATATATATAATTACATGGTTTAAGTAAATTATTATACTGGATAAATTAAAACCCGCCTGAGAAATCAAGTGAAGAATTCGATGACAAAGTACCAGCGTCTTCCCTGAACCCTGGATCGATTGGAAAAGGGGAAAAACATAAGAAATGCGGCTGGTACGCAGATACTCATAAGCATCTCCGCACACATACACAAATACATGAATATACACATCTTTGCATACACATAGATACAGAAAGAATGCACGCATTCACGCACTCACAGCGGCTGCAAAGATCATAAGAGGACTGTCAATCGGCGCCGTAACGGCAGCCTGCTGCTCTCTGTGAGCTCCACCATTCTCGCAAATGAACCTAAAACAGGGGTTTAGGGCTTTAGGACACGGTAACATAACATAATAATATAACTTTCTATAGAGAGAGAGAGAGAGAGAGAGAGAGAGAGAGAGAGAGAGATGCTTCATGTATAATATATCTATTAAATAATATGTCAATATTATACATGAAGCATCTATTCACATATACAAATTAATAGACGGTTCCAAATTTGCCACGTCAAAAAGATGGGTATTGTATTTTAAAACCCTCATTAAGGTTATTGAGCAGGAGAAGGAATGGCAGGCAGCGGGATGCAATACAGGCACTTGGGCAAGACTGGTCTCAAGGTAAATACATTAATGTATCCATGTATCATAGATCGATATTAAATCGTATTTTTTTCATTCATATGGTTTTGATCATTCTTTATTTAATTCAATGTAATATAATGTGTATTTTTTTTTTAAATATTTATTTAATATTATTTTTTTATTAAGGTGAGTGCTCTAAGCTATGGAGCATGGGTAACATTCGGAAACCAGTTAGATGTTAAAGATGCTAAAACCCTTCTATCCCGTTGCCGTGACTCTGGTATTAATTTCTTTGATAATGCTGAAGTCTATGCAAATGGCAGAGCAGAAGAAATCATGGGTATGCCAGATCCATCCATCCATATATATATATATCTGTGTGTGTGTAGAGACACACGCAGAGAGAGAGAGAGAGAGAGAGAGAATATGTATGTATGTATGTATGTATATCTATATGCAGGCCAGATTATAATTATTATACATACATATACATCTCTCTCTCTCTCTCTCTCTCTCTCTCTCTCTCTCTCCTCTCTCTCTCTCTCTCTCTCTCTCTCTCTCTCTCTCTCTCTCTATCTATCTATCTATCTATCTATCTATCTATATATATATATATATATATATATATATCTATATATATATATATATATATATATATATATATATTCATCATGGCTATGCCAGATCCATCCATATTTGTGTGTGTACACAACACACACATAGATAGATAGATAGACAGATACATATATATATATATAGAGAGAGAGAGAGAGAGAGAGAGAGAGAGAGAGAGAGAGAGAGAGAGAGAGAGAGAGAGAGAGATGTATATGTATGTAGGTATGTATATCTATATGCAGGCCGATTATAATTATATAGACATACATACATATACATCTCTCTCTCTCTCTATATATATATATAGAGAGAGAGAGAGAGAGACACACACACACATGTGTATGTATGTATATCTATATGCAGGCCAGGCAATCCGTGAACTGGGTTGGAAGAGATCTGATGTCGTAATTAGCACTAAGATCTTCTGGGGAGGTCCTGGTCCCAATGATAAGGGACTCTCCAGAAAGCACATTATTGAAGGAGTAAAGGTAGTGTGCGTGTGCGTGTGCAGATATACATATATATAGAATACTCACTTGTGTATTTTGATGTATACAGGCGTCGCTGAAGAGGTTGGACATGGTATGTTTTGTTACTTAATCGTTTGTTTGTTTATAAGTATTTTTAATGTGTTGTAAGTTGTGTTTTAGGATTATGTGGATGTTCTTTATTGCCACAGGCCGGATCCAGCTACTCCAATGGAAGAGACTGTTAGAGCTATGAACTATGTGATTGATCATGGACATGCTTTCTACTGGGGCACCAGGTATATACATATACACATGTATATATTCTTATATATATGTATATATAGTGTGTTATATGGCAGTGGAGATGATGAGTACTTAGTAGCAATTACTTCTTATATTTATATAGTACCTTCAGCTATAGTTTTATGTACTTAATATGACTATATTTAAGTAGTTTACATATTTATACAGTGAATGGAGTGCACAGCAGATCACCGAGGCTTGGGAGGTTGCCAGACGATTGGGACTTATTGGACCCTGTGTTGAGCAGCCTGAGTACAATCTCCTTGCTAGAGACAAGGTAAAAACTCTCTCTGTCTCTCCCTCTCCCTCTCTCTCTCTCTCTCCTCCCTCCCTCCCTCCCTCTCTCTCTCTCTATCTATATCTATATCTATATCTGTGTGTGTGTGTGTGTGTGTACATACATACATACATACATGCACATGCGTACATATATTGTGTCTCAGGTGGAAGTGGAGTATCTTCCTCTATACAGCAGCTACGGAATAGGCCTCACTACATGGAGTCCATTGGCATCCGGGGTGCTCACAGGCAAATACTCCAAGTTTAGTATTCCATCTGACAGTCGGTTCTCCCTGGACAACTACAAGGTGTGTGTATATATATATATATATATATTATATTAAACATACTTAAGAATTTAAATTAAAATACACATTCTCTGTAGTTAACACTGCAAGGTTTGTTTATAATTGTATTATATTAATAAATATAATATATCATTACTTTGTTAAAATGATACTAACTATATATTATATTATTTTTTAAATATAATATAGAATTTGGCAAATCGATCATTGGTGGATGATATATTAAGCAAGGTTGATAAACTACGACCCATTGCATCAAAACTCGACGTACCAATGGCTCAGCTTGCTATAGCTTGGTGTGCCTCGAACCCGAATGTTAGTTCGGTAATTATGGGAGCCACTAAAGAAAGCCAAGTAAGTATTTTAATTATAATTATATTATATATATATATATATATATATGTGTGTGTGTGTGTGTGTGTAAATGTATGATGTTCTTTGCAGTTAATTGAAAATGTGAAGGCTTTGGATGTGGTGCCCAAGCTTACACCGGATATATTAGAGACAATTGAGGGTGCAGTTATGAACAAACCAAAGAAGCCTGACCTCTATCGCTAAAGGAGTTTACAACAGATATATGTTATGCACAGGAACAATATACTGATTCATTTTATGATATATATTACAAACAGTTTAAAATTTTATTTCAGTAGTTTTATATGGAAATTTATTTGCATATTTTTAAAACTACTTAAAAAATATAAAAATTATGCTTACATTTTAATAAAAATACTTTATTTACTATAATTATCTCATGGTTTTATCATTCAAAGTATAATTTATTTTAAATTTTATTTAGTTTAAATGAGATTTATATATTTATATATATAAATGTTTAACTTTTACGATTTCTGATATATACATACTTACAATACACACACACACACACACACATATATATAAGAACGAAACTAAATTATAATAAAAAACATTAGAATATCTTAATGTATATGTGTATACTCAGTATTAATATGTGCGATGTCTGCCGTGGCTGAATCTTAACCGTCCATTTGAACGTCTGGAAGCTTCTCTATCGAGACAAACCCTTCTGTTGCATTTAGGGCTCTTGAGGAAGAACACTCGCAGGGTAAGCGCCTCTCTCTCTCTCTCTCTCAATCTATACAGCGGTTTTACACTCCCATTGTTTCGCAGATTCATCAAATGGCAGCAACAATTTGCGGTATTTCAGGTGCTTCTTTGCTGTTAACTGGCCATAAACAGCTCTCAACAAAGCCGCAATCTGTTCTATGTACATCGTTTAAGCTCAAGGTCTACTTTTTCTTTCACAAATGCAATCTACATATGAAATTCTGAGACCCATTTACAGGAAAAGCTTGGTCGACTGTCTTTGAGCAGCAACTCGGTACTTAAGTCGTCCGGGTCTCGCTATGCAGCTGTTATAAGAGCCGCTGCTGTAACTGCGCCTCCCACGGTATGCTTTTTTGTTCTTATTTATTGGATAATTCATACATAAAGTGTCTATTCATGTCGAATGTGTGTTTTGCATTATATACATTGTTCTCATACAGTTGATAATACGCATCTGTAAGTATAGCCATTTGTGTATTTTTGTAATATTATGTGTTTCTTCATAGAGATTGCTTGCGTTTGCATTTTCTTATGTGTAAAATGATGCAGGTTATAGTTATATCCATACGTAGATAAACATATATACGCGCATACCGACAAATATCCATATGCTTGTGTGTAGGTGTTTTACGTTATACACTGTATGATTATATAATCTATAATAGGTTTCCATTTGACTATTTCTGTGATATATGTTTTCCTCTTGATGCTAATTCAATGAAGTATATGTTGTATTTTTGCAGTATAAGACTTTAAAACCACTTGGCGATCGGATACTGGTGAAGATCCAACAAGTAGAAGAAAAGACGGACGGTGGGATTATCCTGCCCACAAACACTCAAACAAAGCCTCAAAGTGGAGAAGTCGTTGAAGTTGGTGAAGGCAAGAAAATTGGTGACAAGAAAGTCCCACCTTGTGTAACGGTACGTGTGTGTGTTTGTACAGTTTCTTACATATACTGTTGTTTACTTACAGTAATGTGACGTATATATAGTGTATTACTACTGTATGTTTGTTATTAATTTGTATGTTTTTGTTTAAGCAGGTCGGGAACACGATAGTATACTCGAAGTATGCCGGTACAGAGATCCAGTTCAATGGATCTGATCACATCTTACTTAAAGAGGATGATGTGATTGGGCTCCTTTCCACTGAAGACATTAAGGACCTCAAGCCCTTGAACGACAGAGTTTTAATCAAGGCAAGTATATGTATTATCTCATATATGTATATAGATACAATGGCAGTTATATCATATATATCGTCTCAACACACTAGATACGATTTCTGACATGGTTTAGGATAATATATATGGCATTCTTAGAGCATTACAGTGTTTTATTCCACAGTCATATATATATATATCTGGATGTATGTAATATATATTTTGTGTTTACAGGTCGCCGAAGCAGAAGATAAGACTGCCGGTGGAGTGTTGTTGACTGATAGCGTCAAGGAGAAGCCTGTGATTGGAGAGGTAAGCTTGAAACTATATACACACAGATCCGTACACATACATGTGTATATATATTGTGTGTATTCATTATTGTTTCTATTGTAATTTTCTTATTTGTTTTACATTCACGTGTCATCTACTATTTCAATATGTTTGATATTATGTATATATACACTTATGTGCATAGATTAGGTCTACAACAGGTATCCATAGACACACCTAAATGCACGTGAAATATATATACGGACTTCTATATTTTGTATACGTATCTCATGAGCCATATATCTGAGATAATATATATATGCATTTGTGTGTGTGAGAGAGAGAGAGAGAGTGTGTGTGTGTGTGTGTGTGTGTATTTGCATATGTGTATGTTTCTTATTATTATGAATGCAGATCGTGGCTGTCGGGCCGGGTGGCTATGGTGAGGACGGTACAAGGAAGCCATTGGAGGTGTCAACGGGGAACAATGTGCTCTATTCCAAATACGCAGGTAACGAGTTCAAATCCAAGGACGGAACCCAGTACGTGGTTTTAAGAAGCCCTGATCTTCTTGCCATTTTATCTTGAGTTTATTCTTTTAATTTTTTTTCTTTTTCTTTTTTTTAAAAAATATTTTGTTATTTCATGGAGTTCGTAAGCAGTACTGGATCGGCTCTATAGTAAAGAGTGTTAATCTTTCGTAACAATTTAAATATTATTATGTTAATCTAATACAAGTTCGGGTTCGTATTTTGTTCTATATGCATGTAATATGTGTATGATTATTAGCATTATTAAACTTCAATTTAAAAATATTAAGTGGTTCAACAAATTTTAAACTTAATATAATAACATTATGTACTAACACATAATCTGTATATAAATTAAAAGAAAAGAGAGAGTAAATGAGAAAATTATAAGAGTTTACAAGAATATTTAAGTTTATACATAAAAGAGTTTTGTATTGAAAAATTTAAATTATTATTATTTAAAAAAAGTGTATATTTAAAATTTAGTCAAAGTCTTTATTGAGAGTAAGATAATATTTTAAATGCAAATAATAAAAGTATAAAAATGGAGTATTTGTAATTTCAAACATTAATAAGAGATCTGGAAATGAAAATTTGTACATCTTCAATAAAATTAAATATAAATATATTTTAATGGTTAAAAAGCAATTCTACCAATATCAAATAAGAGTGATTACTATATCAAAAATATGAAAAATTATATAAGAACAATTAATAATGACAAGAAGAGTATGTGAATAATATATATACATAAATAATTATATAAAAAATAGTATATGAAGTAATATAAATAATAGAAAAGTATAATTGAAAATTACATTTAAAATTGTCAGAGTTTTAAACCCGAAGGGCCAACACGTGACAATATGTGGTTGCTAAGTGGCCATCCGGCGTCATCACCCTGTGTGAGCAATGCTAAGTCTTCCAAGATAATCCTAAGAGTCTAACTCATATGCCCAATTAAGCAAAGTCCTACCCTAAGTCCTTTAAAATGACCATCCCCTGAACCCTAGAGGATAACCCAAGTAGACTTTAGGATCATATCTTAGTAGACCTAGACATGCTCATGCCTTAACCCCACAAAGAAAATGTGTCTCATACATACCCTTGTGACAGAGCCAAGGCATCGTCACTTACCTCTTGAGGAATCACCTTTATTCGGGAGTACAACCCTTTAGGGCAACAAGGGGTACCCTAAACCACGACTAACCCCTAAGGGTTGAGAGGCCAAGTCATACCCTAGACCTAGGGCTAATACTTAGTGAAGACACGAGTGTGCACCGTAGGTGAACACGAGTGTTTTGCTAGCAAACTCCCTAAGGCTAGGTTTGGATAACCCTAAGTACATGACCTTGCGAGTGCTTCACGAAAAGGCTCATGCTAACAAGCTTAGGTTGTTCAACCCTGGATTCCAAGGAGAACACTCCCCTAGCCAAGTGTGCCTAAGCACACCTAGTTATGAGACCTAACCTCCCTTGAGCAAATGCCCAAGGCTTAGCACCCTAGTGCGAGCACAAGCATGCCTGTTTGTCTAGAGTATCCAACCCCTTGGCGACAAGCCCATGACACAACCCCAAAGGGTGCCTTGGGCGTTGTATCGTGTGACGTTTAGCCCAGTGTCACATCTCCATGTGACACTGCCTTCCCGATGTGGGCTATCATGCCATAGCCCTTAGAGAGCACCAAGTGCCACAAACGTGGCTCCTAAATGCCAACTCTAGAACCCCTAGTGAACCCTCAGCTAGGTACTATGAACCTGTCAAACAAGATCCCACACCACAGTTGGACAAGGACACGGATGTTGAGTGCTACACCTAGCTTGACGTGGAGGAGGAGGCTGGAGACAAGCCTCAACCTCTGCCTCTTGGAACGTGCATTCCGACAAGACCTCCCAGGCATGGATTCGCCAACGTTAAGGGTAAGCTACCCCGAAGGTGGGACGTACCCCTATCTCTGGAAGTTAGGGGGCACAACAGGGTTGTGCCTTGACGACACAAGCTAGAGCTTGCACCGGGAGAAGAGTAACGAGCTCAGTCATGAACCCAGGAACCCTCACTCCTATATACTACCTTATTTATGTGACAGAGCCCCCCCCTGTTTTCCTGTTTACATAAGTGGGCTAGCACTGAAATCTCATTCCCAAGGGAATATACTTGGTGAGTTATCCATCGACCCTAAACCCTAACCTGTCAAACCTAGGGGTATTTCTAAACATATCCGACATGCCGAACTCACCGGAACTAACCATTAACCCAACCGGGACACGAAAAACCAGGGTAAGAGTTTTCTAAAAGGTAAGTCTAGCTTTGCCTAGAGTTTCCTGCAAATACCTAATGACACCCGGCCGGACCATCACCAGATACCCAAGTGCACTAAGCGGGCATGTTTTTACTACATCTAGAGCTTATCAACATAGTACAGTAGGTAACAACAGTCAATCCAAAGTAAAGGGGAGTCATAGTAAAAACTATGACAAAAATAAATTCAAGGTCACATATAAAGGAGATAAAACAAATTATTTAAAAAGTATAAATGAGAAATTTATATTTTATTTTATGTATATATATTACAAAGATAAATATAATTCAATAAAATTACATTTAATTTTATTTTATTTCTTACTCTTGTTCATATTTATTTGTGTTACTTTTGATTATATTTTTTAAATATTTAATTCTTGTTTTATATAGTATTATTTTGACGATATATTTATATTTTATTCTCAATTTTATTTCTCTTTTATTACGTCTTTTAATATTAATCTTTATGATATAATTTATTTATTTTTTTACTTTGAATTTTTTATTTTATTTTATCTTAATTCTTATTCTCAATTTAACTAATTATGGGTCAAGCCCATCTTCTTACATAACCCCCTATCATTATTCTTATGTAACCCCCATCTTACACTCTCTCTTACACCCCTACCCTACCCTACATGCATTCTTTATATTATTTTTGGGTATATAAGGAACCAAGGCTCAAGGGTTTAAGGATATATAGGACATATACATAAATATAGGGATATAAAGGAGAGTCTCTAGTTTCTTCTTTTCTTTTCTTACTTTGTAAATAAGTGTGATAACATTATTTTGTGTGTGCTTTTATGATGAAATATAAAAATTAGTTAGTGTATCTTTTGTGTCATGAGTTTCATTTCATGTTTTCCCTTTATTTTCTTTTCTTTTCTTCATGTGTGTGATTATTAGCAAGGACTACTACGATGCGCTATCACTAAAGCCATCAAATCTTGAACATATGAGTCCTTAAATGATTTTCCTTCGACACCGTTGCTGATCAGATGCTGGATAAGGAGCCAAGTATGAATGTCGAGAGAAGTCATCTGCCTTACCATGTTGTGAACATGGATAATACATGATAACAAAGTTGAACCATGCTAGGAATTGAGCCCACCAAAATTGTCAATGAAACAAAACACATGCACTCTAGAAGTACACAAGATTCTTGTGATTATTGTATATTATCGCCTAATGTGGTGATCCCTCCAAGAAATGTCTCCATTCCTGGTTAAGTAATAAGCTAGAAGTAACTTTTTGCACAATGATGGATGATGTGTTTAGAGACTATCTAAATGAGTTCGTAATGGTGTATATTAATGACATACGTGGACTCAATCAAGGAAATCGTTTAGAATCTGTGTATACCTCATAGTTCTGTCTTTTGGCATGTGATGTTCCTTGGGATGAAGAGGCCTTGATAGATTAATTCCATCATGGTCTTCACAACAATGTCAAAGACCTCCTTTTGACTTTTCATGATGATTTGAAGACTCTATTTGAGGCCATTAGTAGTGTTGTATGGTGTGATAACCGATTATTCGAGCAACGTTCTAAACGTCTCCAAGCACCTTGTCCCAAGGAGTATATGTATGTAGCAATAGCAGCATCACCCCCAATGACATCCAACACGATGCTAATTCTTGTTCTTGTTCCTATGGATGGTCTAGCTCCCATGGAATGTGAGGCAACTCAAGCAAGACGTTGTGGACCCTTGACCAAAGCAAAGAAGCATCATCATAGGACTAATGGTTTGTGTCTTTACTGTGGTGGTCCAGGTCATATTGTAATAAGTTGCCTCAACAAACCCATGCATATGAATAACCATGTCCACCCCTAGAGCCCCAAGTGTGTGATCAACCATGTTCTTCTCCATAGTCCCAAGCCCTTAGTAGGAGTAACAATTTTGAGGTCTTTAGTAAGTTAAATGAGCAATTAAACAAGTAAGTCTAGTCAAAGTTAGAGTCATTTGGCTGAACAATTCTAGACACCGAGAATCCTTGCACACAATTGGCTTCATCCCATCATCTCGAGTTAGTAAGTCCTTTGCAACACATGCCTAGCTTTCCACTACAACAAGCCACAAGGTGACTGTCCCAACTTTGTTAGATTTTGGAGCCAATGCTTGTTTCATGAATTGTGATTTTGCTCATTGGCATTCCATCAAATTGAAGAAGCTACCATATCAAGTTCCAGTCTCGGTTGTGGATTGTAAACTTGTAACATTTGGTGCAGTTGTCGAGGAAATCGAGCTAGTACATGTCACACTAGGAGAAACCTCATGCACAATCTGATCTGTAGTCCTAAGTACCTAGTTATTCTTGGCACATCATGGTTTGAATTACACAACCCATGTATCAATTGGCACAAGCAATGTTTTAGCTTATCAGAAAAGGTGCAGAAGCCTATGTTAGAATCTCAGCTATTGCGGATATGCACAATTGAGTAACAAGCTCAGTCATGAACTCAGGAACCCTCACTCCTACATACTCTACCTTATTTATGTGACGAAGCCCCCCCCCCCCCCCCTTTTCCTGTATGTGTATGTGGGCTGGCACTAAATTAGCTAGCCCCTTATTAAGTTAATGAGAGAGTGTTTAACTTAGCCTAACTCTAACCCTAAAACCCTACCCAAAGGGGTGGGGGTTTTTAGGGCGTGGGTTAGGGCAACATGTCAACCCTAGAGGTGTTTCTATAAACCGCCGAACTCATCTACATTAACCAATCAACCTAACTGGGACGTCAAAATTGGGGGTGGGTTTCTAGAAGGTAAGTTCTAGCTTCGCTTAGAGTTTCTTGCAAATACCTAATGATACCCGGCCGGACCATCACCAGATACCCAAGTGCACTAAGCGGGCCTATTTCACTACATCTAGGGTTCATCAACATAGTACAGTAGGTAACAACAGTCAACGTCCAAAGTAAAAGAGGAGTCATAGTAGAAACTATGACAGTCTCTAGCTGGTGCGCTAATCTTCTTTGTCAAATAGAAAAATGGATCATTACATTTGGTAGTGAATTATCGTGGCCTCAACAAAATCACCATTCGTAACAAATACCCTCTACCATTAATATTTAGTTTGTTAAAGCAACTCGCTAGAGCTAAGTACTTCACCAAGATTGACTTGCGAGGTGTTACAACCTAGTCAGGATTCGCCCAGAGATGAGTAGAAGACTGCATTTCATACATGATATGGGACTTAGTACAGTGACGCGGTTTGGTCTTAACAATGCACCATCTGTGTTTTAGTACATGACCAACAACATCTTTCATGAGTTTTTGGACATATTTATCATCATTTATCTTGATGATATTTTTATCTACTTGAAGACTTTGGATGAGCATGAAAGTCATGTTCAACAGGAATTGCAAAAGTTGCGGGATCATGGCCTTTATGCAAAATTCAAGAAGTGCAGTTTTGAGTAGAATCATGTGGAGTTTCTAGCTACATGGTATCATATGAAGGAGTGGCTATGTACCATGTTAAGGTCAAAATAGTATTGGATTGGATGGCACCATGATCAATTTGTGATGTGCAATGTTTTCTTGGGTTTGCCAACTTTTATTGCAAATTCATTAAGGACTACTCCAAAATTATATTACCACTTATCATGTTGACCCAAAAGGGTAAATCCTTTAAGTGGAGTTTGAAAGCAAAGACAGCATTTCATGCTTTGAATTAGGCTTTCACATCTACTCCAATCCTGGCACATCCATACATGGAGAAGCCCTTCATCATTGAAGGTTGATGCATTAGATTTTGCATTAGGTAGTATATTTTTTTAAGTGGGTGATGATGGTCAACTTCATCTAGTTGCTTTTCATTCTTGTAAGTTCCTACCACCGGAGATCAACTATGAGATACACTATAAAGAGTTACTGGCTATCATGAATTCTGTCACGACCCGATACAGATACAGGATTCCTGATACAGGATACGGGTTGCAGGATATTCCTACAGGATTCCGGATATAGGATACGGTTGCAGGATATTCTTACAGGATATTCCGACAGGATATGCCACAGGATATGCCTAGAGGATAAGGGACATGTGGACTCATCTTAGCCTCTGCATGCATGCAGTCACTTTTGCATGCAGTCACTTTATGCATGCAACCACTTTTAGCACTCATGCCTAGATTAGCTCTTGGAGTTGTGAGCATAAAAGCTCCGACCTAATTGTTGTACAATCAGTTACTATCAACACCAGTCTTACTACGATCAATCTTGTCTTGTCTTGTTCTTGTTTGCTCCTTGCTTTTTTCTCTCCTTGCTTGTTCCTGGATCCTTCCTGCTCCTGTCTTGCTCCGGATCCTGTCCTGTTCTGTCTTGTTCTGGATCCTGTCCTGATCCTGTCTTGCTCCTAGATCCTGTCCTGTCCTGTTTTTCCTGAGTTCCTAGTTCCTGTCCTGCTCTCGGTCCTTCCTGAGTCAAGCCTTCTGTTCTTGGAATCCTCTCTCTTCCTGGTTCCTGGATCGTGGCTTGACAGTTTGATAGTAACTGCTTTCATACTCTCCGTTTTCCAGCTACTTTTTTCTTGATTCTTTTCCTTCGTTTTCCTCCTTTTTCTTTCATAGATCATGGCTGATTTTGAGCACTTTCAACGCGAGCACCAAATGTTGCTTCATGAGCTGGCCACTTTGCGCCAAGTGGTCACCGATCTGCAAGGTTCCACCAATGCGGCACATGCAGCTGCTGATGCATCCTCCAAGGCTGCTGCGCAGGCTCTCTCTCAGGCATCGGTGGTTCCCTCTTCATCGAACTTTTCTTCGGAGCCGAAGATTAGCATGCCAGAAAAGTTCAGTGGCAATCGTGCCGATTTCCAAGGTTTCCTGAATCAGATCCGGCTCTTGATCCGCATGCAACCACACCGCTACTCGACTGATGCACAAAAGGTTGGCCTTTTGGCATCCTTACTAAGTGGATCTCCACGGGCTTGGGTTGCCCCCTTGCTGGAGCGTGACGACCCATTGATGGAAGACTTTGAAGGTTTCGTGGCTGCCTTTGAAGCCTGCTTTGGAGATCCTGATAAGTACCGTTCGCATGCACGAAGTTACGGAAGCTCACTCAAGGATCCCGACCAGCTTCCGTCTATGCATCCGAATTTCAGCAACTTTGCACGAACATTCCATGGGACGAGACTGCATTGATCGAACACTTCCGTTTTGGGTTGAGGGATGACGTGAAGGACCTTCTCCTTACGTTACCGGATGCCCAAACATTAGCGGAGATCATGCAACAAGCTGTTCGTTGCGACAACCGTTTGTTCGAGCGTCGTCAGGAAAGATCCGTCAGCAGTTCCTGCAAACCAATCCTGCAGCTGTGGTACATGTTCCTGCACCACCTTCTGGAGTAGTTCCTATGGAGGTTGAGAAATCCAAGCGTGGCTCTCTTTCCTGCTGAGAAGCAACGTCGTCGCAGTGAGAACCTATGCTTGTATTGTGGTGAAGCAGGACACAAGGTGGCAGAATGTCCTATTAAAGCCAGGAAGTTCAAGACGCGTGAAGTTGAAGCTGAAGTTCAGGAAAACTTCAATGTCCACTTCGTCTAGGAGCCGCGAAGTTGGACGTAGGTGCAGGCTCCATTGGTGCTGCTCATACCATTCCATCACTTAAGTTTCCTGTACACATTCATCTTAATAATCGAGAGCTCAAGGAGTTTGCCTGTTAGACACTGGTGCAAATGCATGCTTCATGGATGACACTTTTGCAACTCAACATGGCATTTCGGTGGTGAAGTTGAAGCGTGCAGTTCCTGTAGAGGTGGCCGATGGGCGTCTGATTGCTTCTGGCGCAGTTACCCATGCTACCGAACCTCTCTTGCAGTCATGGCACATTCAACTGTTCAATTTCCTTCAACTTGATCAAGACTCGGTCGACTCCCATCATTTTGGGCATGCCATGGTTCGTTGTTGCAAATCCGCAGATCGACTGGAGGTCTAGGACGCTCACGTTTTCCTCTCCGCAGCAGGATCAATCCTGTACCTTCCTGCGTGCAGGATACATCCTTAGTATCTGAGGCAGTACAAGCTACAGGATTGACCGTGCCTGTTCCTGTACCAGTGTTGAAGACTCCTCCTCGACAGGATTCACCTCATGTCAGTTCCTCAGCACATCCGCAGGCTCTCTCCACTCCTGTAAGTTTGCGGTTCCTGTACAGGGTTCTTCCAATCCTGTATCAGTGTCGAAGGTTCCTCCTCAACAGGATCCACCTCCTGTTGGTTCGTCAGCACACAGGTTTCCCACTCCTGTGCAACCACGGACTCCTGTACAGGATTCTTCCAATCCTGTACACTCTCAACATCCACACAGGTTTTTTCCAATCCTGCCTCTTTCTGTTACTCTGCTTCTGTTCCACCCCCAAGATCCTTCCTCTTTTTCAGTCACAGCTCCCTCCTTCTCCTCTCCGAGTTCTTACCACTACCATGCATGAACTTGCCACTGATCCTGCTCCTTTCCACCTTTTTGCCTTTCAAGTAACTCCTACGTCCTCTTCTACCTTTCCTGTGTCTGACTCTCCTGTTTTTCAATCTCCTTCTCCTTCTCCTCCTTCTTCCCTACCATCCAAGTATCACCTTTAAGGACGTTTTTGACAAGCACAAGGCTGCAGTTCTTCCTGTTCACAGGTCCTACGACTGTCCTATTGATCTTGCGGAAGGAAAGACTCCACCGTTCGGACCGATTTATGCATTGTCACCCACAGAGTTGGAGGTTCTTCGTCAGTACATCGAGGACAACTTGGCATCCGGCTTCATTCGTCACTCAAAGTCCCCTGCAGGAGCACCTATCTTCTTTGTCAAGAAGAAGGATGGGAGTTTACGTTTGGTTGTGGACTACAGGGGTTTGAATCAAGTCACCATTCGGAATCGGTACCCGTTGCCATTGATCCCGGAACTTCTCGATCGGCTGCGAGGAGCAAAGGTGTTCACGAAGATCGACTTACGAGGGGCCTACAACCTTGTACGGATTCGTCCGGCGATGAGTGGAAGACTGCCTTTCGTACAAGGTATGGACACTTCGAGTACACGGTGATGCCTTCGGCCTTACCAATGCCCCAGCCGTGTTCCAACACATGGTGAACGACATCTTTCGTGACTTCTTGGACCAGTTTGTGGTGATCTACCTCGACGACATTTTGATTTTCTCCAAGGACCAGGCGGCACATGACAAGCATGTACGATTAGTTCTACAGCGGCTTCGCGAGCATGGCCTGTACGCGAAGTTGGAGAAGTGTTTTTTCGATAGGGATTCTGTGGAGTTCTTGGGCTACATCGTCTCTCCTGCTGGCGTTTCCATGGACATGCACAAGGTTAAGAACCATCGTGGAGTGGGAGAGGCCCAAGTCTGTACGATGTACAATGTTTCCTTGGCTTTGCAAACTTCTACAGGCGGTTCATACAGGACTTCTCCAAGCGTGTACTTTCACTCATGGAACTCACCAAGCGCATAGGGGTTTTCTCTTGGTCCGACAAGGCGGAACATGCATTCACAACACTCAAGGAACGCCTTCACGACAGTCCGATTTTAGCACATCCTGACCCTTCTCGTCCTTTCTTCGTTGAAGCAGATGCCTGGATTTTGCAGTAGGATCCGTCCTATCACAAGTTGGAGAAGACAAGTTGCTTCATCCTGTAGCTTTTCACTCTCGTAAGTTCTTTTCGGCGGAGATCAATTACGAGATTCATGACAAGGAATTCAAGGCCATTGTGGATTCGTTCGAGGAGTGGCGGCATTTCCTGGAAGGTGTTATGCATCCTGTACAGTTCTTACGATCACAAGAACCTGGAGTATTTTCAAACGGCTCGAGTTCTCAGTCGGCGACAGGCTAGGTGGGCGGAGTTCCTATCACGTTTTGATTTTGTCATTATTTACAGCCCGGTTTTCAGAATGGCAAGGCAGACGCATTGTCTAGGCGCTCTTACCTTGCACCGATCCTGGGCGATCCTGCATATGACTGTCAAAGACAAGTGTTGTTGGGTCCTAATCAATTCCGGCTTACGGTACTACAGGTTCATTAGGCTCCAGCAAATTCAACACTCCTACAGGACATCCGTTCGTAGTTGGCTACAAACAACTTGGCAAAGAATGTTTCTCACACATTCATCCTGACATTGCAAGTTCCTCTTCCTCCAGTTCCCTTTCAGACTACAAGTTGTTCGCCATATAGGTGGACTCCTGTACCGGGAAGGTCTCATGTACGTTCCTATTGGTATTTCCAGGACTCGTGTGGTACAGGATTGTCATGATACCCCGGCTACAGGACATTTTGGTGTGGCCAAGACAGTGGAGTTAGTGACTCGCAACTATTGGTGGCCCGGGTTGCGAGGTTTTGTGGAAAGGTTTGTACGGAGCTGTGACACTTGTAACAGGTCGAAGATGCCTCATCATACACCCTCTGGTCTTCTTCGTCCTCTCCCTGTTCCTTCCGCTCCTTGGAGATCCATTTCTATGGATTTCCTCACAGATCTTCCTCCTTCTCATGGATTCGATGTAGTTCTTGTGGTGGTTGATCGTTTCACCAAGCAGGCTCATTTCCTACCCTGCAACAAGACAACTACAGGTCAGACAACTGCTGAGTTGGTGATCCATGAAGTGTTCGACATCATGGTCTTCCTGAGAGCATTGTTTCTGATCGAGGTCCACAATTCATGTCCAAGTTTTGGCGAGAGCTTCTTCGGAGTCTACAGGTTAAAGCGGATCTTTCTTCAGGATATCATCCGCAAACTGATGGGCAGTCAGTGTCACGACCTTGTGCAAAGGGCGAAACCTTTAGAACAAGGGTGGAACCTTGAAAGGAGGAGATTGTATTCAAGAAAGAAATGAATACAAAAAAAACACAAGGCCGAAGACTGGTGTTGAATGATTATGAGAAACCTGGAACTAAAACCCTGTTTATATATCTGAGGTCCTGAGGATTGTATGGTCCACAACTGGTCTGGAATGTGTGGTCCACAATTGGTCTGGAACATGCGTATGAATATACGCCTTGCTGTTGATGGTGTAGTTCAGCATCCAGGATCATACGGACTAGTTGGTTAACACATGTGAAGCTGACCACGAACAAGTTTGGAGTCAAGAATTGCAGCAACCTCGAACTCAGGTTCACCAGCAACTGTAACTGGAGGAGGTGGTGGAAGAAGTCGGCCAGGTTCAGAAGGAGCATGATAAGGCTCCAACAAAGAAACATGGAACACGGGATGGATCCGGATGGTTGGCGAAAGCTCGAGACGAAACGTCACATCAGAGAGTTTTTCGATGATGCGAAATGGCCCCAAGCGTTGATAGTCCAGCTTGTCACAGGGACGTGTGGTTGGCCAATGACGCCGGAGGAGCCACACCTGGTCACCAATTGTGAATGCTGGAGGAGAGGAACGGGAACGATCAGCAGCTTGTCGTTGCAAATCCGAGTGCGTTGAAGATGATGCTGCACTTCTTCATGGACCTGTCGGAGATGCTCAACACGATCATCGGTAGCAGTGGTGAGGCCAGGAACCACGGGCAAGCTGTAGGACCAGCGAGGATGAACACCAGAGAACGCGAAAAATGGAAACACACTATAGATGAGTGTGCCGTGTTGTTGTACGCGAACTCGGCAGCAAGAAGGAGATCGACCCAATCATCTTGCATATAAGAAATGAAACACCAGAGATATTGTTCCAGAGTCTGAATCGTGCGCTCCGATTGTCCATCTGTTTCAGATGATGTACAGTAGACATCTTCCTGGTGATATGTAGCCGATTTAGGAATCTCCGCCAGAATGCCGAAGTGAACTGGGGACCTCGATCAGTGACAAGTTCATCAGGAAGACCATGAAGACGGAACACCTCCCGGTACACCAGATCTGCAGCATCAGGACCTGAACATGTCTTGTTGCAGGGAAGCAAAGTGTGCCATCTTAGAGAATCGATCAACAATGACTAGGACAGCATCAAACCCTCTAAAAGGCGGTAAATCCGTGAGGAAATCCATGGTGATGGATGACCATGGCCGCTGAGCAATAGGAAGAGGCTATAGTAGTCCAACCGGTCGATGACGAGGAAGCTTTGTACGCTGGCACGTGTCACAAGATCGCACAAATCTCTCAACATAAACGCGAAGCCGAGGCCACTAGAACACCCGTTGTACCAGCTTGATCGTCTTCCAAATGCCAAATGTCCTGCAGCTGTGTTGTCATGGCAGTGTTGGACAGCTCGCAACCTCATTTCTCCGTCCGGAACATAGATTTGGATGTGGTGGTACAGCAACCCATTATGAAGATGGAAAGCAGCATAATCTCGTAGTTGTGACCCTAAAGACAATGGCTGAACTTGTCGAATATGTGCAAGGACATCACGAGCAAACTCGTCTTGAGGGAGATTTTCTCGGATTAGATCCAAAAACGAAGTGTCAATTAGGGCAGAAGAACAGGAAAGCGCGTTTATCAACAACTGGTCGGAGCTCAGGATGACTTGTTCTTGTTGATCAAATCGGATTTCACCTGGTACTGGAGCTAGGTAACTGCGACGAGATAAGGCATCTACTTTGCCATTTAGACGACCGGGACAATGAATAATCACGTATCGGAACTGGGATAAAGACTGTGCCCATCGCGCCTGACGTCGATTGAGAACTCGTGCTGTTGCCCAGTACTGGAGGTTCTTGTGATCACAATACACCTTAACCACATGCGGGGAACCTTCAAGGAATCTGCACCACTCCTCAAAGGCATCAACGATCGCCAGCAACTCCTTGTTGTAGACATCGTAGTTGATCTCAGGTGTAGTGAACTTACGGGAATGGAAAGCAATGGGATGGAGAAGATGATCTGGACCTTCCTGGGACAACACTCCACCAATGGCGAAGTCAGAGGCATCAGCTTCCACAAAATATGGCTTTGCAGGGTCAGGATAGATAAGAACAGGTGCCGAGATGAACGCCTTCTTTAGGAACTCGAACGCCTTCTCAGCCTCAGAGGACCAGACAAATGGAACATCCTTGCCAGTCAACTTCGTCAATGGCAATGCAATCTTGGAGAAATCCCGAACGAAACGTCGATAGAAGTTTGCAAACCCAAGGAAACATCGAGCATCACGAATATTTGATGGTCTCTCCCACTTCAATACAGTCCGGACTTTTGCAGGATCCATGTGAACACCTTCAGCTGAAATGATGTACCCCAGGAACTCGATAGACTGCTATTCTTCTCAAGTCTTAGAAAATATCAGGATGTCGTCTAGGTACATGATGACAAACAAATCCAAGAAGTCTTGGAAAATATCGTTAGCCATGTGCTGGAACACAACAGGTGAATTTGTCAGGCCGAACGGCATTACTACGTACTCGAAATGTCCGTAGCGTGTATGGAAAGCTGTTTTCCACTCGTCCCCTTCTCGAATTCGGATGAGATTGTACGCTCCTCTTAAATCGATCTTTGTGAAGTACCGGGCACCAGAAAGACGTTCGAGCATGTCGGAGACGAGCGGGGAGAATACTTGTTTGGAATGGTAACCTTATTCAGATCTCAGTAGTCCACCACAAGCCGGAGACTTTCATCCTTCTTGGAAACAAAGAATACTGGAGCACCAACCGGTGATCGCAAATGACGGATAAATCCGGTGACAAGATTCTCCTCAATGTATTTCCTCAATG
This sequence comes from Selaginella tamariscina, assembly GCA_003024785.1. Classification (NCBI taxonomy): domain Eukaryota; kingdom Viridiplantae; phylum Streptophyta; class Lycopodiopsida; order Selaginellales; family Selaginellaceae; genus Selaginella; species Selaginella tamariscina. The sequence continues at coordinate 144,134 of PUQB01000497.1, forward strand.
TCTCCAACTCTGTTGGTGAGAGACCGTAAATGGGACCGGAGGACAGATGCTTACCCTCAACGAGATCGATAGGATAGTTGTACTCACGATGCGGTGGCAAGGCAGAAGCTTTCTTTTTGTCGAAGACGTCTGCGAAATCAGCATACTGCTTTGGTAAGGCAGGAGGAACAGAAATATCCTTAGCAGAGCAGGGATAGACTTTGATCACGAACACGGACGCTGGGTCATGTCGGCTATCTTTCTTGAACTGCTTCAAGGTGATATGCGAGACTTGAGTGAAGGAGGAACTAGAATAGGATCGGAATCAAAGAGTGTGGCTGGAGTTGAAACAGCTGGGAAACTGTTCATGAAACGTTCTCTCCAACCAGGATCCACCAACTCGATCCACGGCAAACCAAGGATAATCGTAAAGTCTGGAATAGAAACAACACTGAAGGAGATGTTGCACATAGCACCGCAAGCAATGACCTCAACGAACTCCGTGTCATTTATTATCGCTCCAGATTTGATATCTCGTCCATCAACGACCCGTACAGAACCAGGAATCTTTAAAGGATGTAGACGGATCCCGTGCTTGACAGCAAAATTCTTGTCGATGAAATTTGCGTTCGCTCCGCTATCCACCAAAGCATTATCAGAGAACTCCACCTCTGGTGTCTTCAGCTGCACCGGAACATGGAACGGCTTGCACACCTTCGTGGATGGAATGGATCCAAGATGAGGAAGGGAAGATGTTATGAGTGAAGAGCCTTGAGGAACATGAGTTGTTCCACGGCAATCTAGCCAGACGGCTCCTATTCGGGCTAGATCTTCTCGTTTCCCGGCAGCACAGCAAGGGCCACTTCACGAGCTTGTTTTGGACGTCGATGACAATTCTCCAACTTGTGGTACGGGTCCCCACAATACAAACAAAGCTTGTATTGAATCCGCTTCTGACGTTCGGTTGGCAAAAGCTTGCCTCGGCGTGATCGCCCTAATTCCATCGGGGATGGTTCTACTGAGGAAGATGATGAATCAACAGATGAGGGAACAGAGACTGCAGAAATGGAAGAAGACGGCACCAAGAAGAAAGAAGGATGCCGACGTTCTTGTTTCCGCTCGATCAACCGGTTGTCACAACGAATTGCCAACTCGATCATGCTGGTGAGGGTTTCCGGAACCGCAAAATTCAGCAACATGTCTTTGACCTCATCCTGCAACCCCGACCGAAAAACCTCCTTGAGAGCACGATCTCCCCATGTGACATCACAAGCAAGAAGTTGAAACTTCGATGCGTACTCTGCTACCGACATACCCCTTGGTGAAGCTGACGGAGTTTGGTGATGGCAGCACTCTCACGATCCACGTCACTGAACATCGCCGTGAACCGTTCCACAAACTCATCAAAATTCCCAAGGATCAGATCATTGTTCTCCACCAAGGCTGAGAACCATGAAAGAGCAGAACCAGAAAGCAGTGACCCGATCAATCCAACCTTAATGAGTTCTGTGTTGTAGCGCCTCGGCTGCATCACGATCCGCAGACGAACTTGATTGAGAAAACCTCATAACTTCGATCGGGTACCATCAAACTTTTCGGGCATGCTGATCTTTGGCTCTGGAGAATTCGCACGCTGTCGGAGCTGATCATTCTCCAAGTGTAGTTGTGCGAGCTACTGCTGGAGGGCAGCAACTTGCTCATGAAGAGCATGCTCCAACATGATGAGTCGAAGAAGAAAATAAAAAAGAAAAAGAGAAGAAAATCAGAAAAGAAAATTAGAAAAGAAAAAGAAAAGAAAAAAATCAAAAAGAAAATTGAAAAGAGAGAAAGAAAGAAAATGGGATCGATGACAAGCGGAAACAGAAGCTTGTCACTACCGAGAATCATTTAAACTGTCACGACCTTGTGCAAAGGGCGAAACCTTTAAAACAAGGGTGGAACCTTGAAAGGAGGAGATTGTATTCAAGAAAGAAATAAATACAAAATGAAACACAAGGCCGAAGACTGGTGTTGAATGATTCTAAGATCTCTAGAACTGGAACCTTGTTTATATATCTGAGGTCATGAGGATTGTATGGTTCACAACTGGTCTGGAATGTGTGATCCACAACTGGTCTGGAATGTGTGGTCCACAATTGGTCTGGAACATGCGTATAAATATACACCTTGCTGTTGATGGTGTAATTCAGCATCCAGGATCATACGGACCAGTTGGTTAACACATGTGTGTTAGCCAAAAGGTCTGGGTTCAAGTCCCATGAAAGGTAAAAAATAACCCATGATCCTTATAGTCAGAACGCACAATTCAAACCTTGAAACAGTATCTTCGTTGCTTCATCAGTTATCAACAGGAAAACCTTGAAACAGTATCTTCGTTAACTTCGTTATCAACAGGAAAACCTTGAAACAGTATCTTCGTTAACTTCGTTGCTTCATCAGTTATCAACAGGAAAACCTTGAAACAGTATCTTGTTAACTTCGTTGCTTCATCAGTTACCAACAGGACAACTGGTTGGACCTTCTTCCAATGGCGGAGTTTGCCTACAACAAGGATACTCCTTGAAACAGTATCTTTGTTGCTTCATCAGTTACCAACACGACAACTGGTTGGACCTTCTTCCAATGGCAGAGTTTGCCTACAACAACTCCGTTCACGCATCTACAGGACAGACACCTTTCTTTGCTCTTACAGGCCACCATCCACGTTTTGACTTTGGAAGAAGATACTGTTTCAAGGAGTATCTTCGTTGCTTCATTAGTTACCAACAGGACAACTGGTTGGACCTTCTTCCAAAGTCAAAACGTGGATGGTGGCCTGTAAGAGCAAAGAAAGGTGTCTGTCCTGTAGATGCGTGAACGGAGTTGTTGTAGGCAAACTCTGCCATTGGAGAAGGTCCAACCAGTTGTCCTGTTGGTAACTAATGAAGCAACAAAGATATTGTTTCAAGGAGTATCCGGGTTCATCTTCATCAGGCACAGGAACGATACAAGCATCATGCTGATGCTCACCGTCAGTCGGCACCTGCATACAAGGTTAGTGATCTCGTGTGGCTTCTTCGTCGACATATTCGCATCAACAGACCTTCTTCTAAGTTGGATTTTCAACGATTAGGCCGTTACAGGATTGTGACAGAGGTCAATCCTATAGCTTTTCAACTCGAGTTACCATCTACAGTGAAACTTCATCCTGTGTTTCACACTTCCTTGTTAGAGCCGTATCATTCTTCTTCTCTTCCCGATCGTGCTTCTTCTCCTCCCCCTTCTGTGGTCATTGACAATGAACCTGAGTACGAAGTTGTAGCCATCCTTGATTCTCATCTTCATCGCCGCCAACTCCAATACTTGGTGGATTGGAAAGGTTATTTACCTACTAATCGCACTTGGGAACCTACATCCAACTTACTCCATGCTTCTTCCAAGGTTGCTGCCTTCCATCGGTATTATCTTGCTAAACCAGGTCCTAAGACTCGTGGAACTCGTCTTTAGGGAGGAGGTGCTGTCACGACCCGATACAAGATACAAGATTCCAGATACAGGATACGGGTTGTAGAATATTCTTACAGGGATTCCGGATACAGGATACGGTTGTAGGATATTCCGACATGATATGCCACAGGATATGCCTAGAGGATAAGGGACATGTGGACTCATCTTAGCCTCTGCATGCATGCAATCACTTTTAGATGCATGCAACCACTTTTAGCACTCATGCCTAGATTAGCTCTTGAAGTTGTGAGCATAAAAGCTCTGACCTAATTGTTGTACAATCAGTTACTATCAACACCAGTCTTACTACGATCAATCTTATCTTGTCTTGTTCTTGTTTTACTCCTTGCTTCTTGTTCTCTCCTTGTCTTGTTCCTAGATCCTATCCTGCTCCTGTCTTGCTCCCGGATCCTGTCCTATTCCTATTTTGTTCATGGATCCTGTCCTGCACCTTCCTGTCTTGCTCCCAGATCCTATCCTGTTCCTGTTTTGCTCCTGAATCCTGTCCTGCGCCTGGTCTTACTCCTGAGTTCCTAGTTTCTGTCCTGCTCTCGATCCTACTCCTGAGTCAAGCCTTCTTGTTCTTGAAATCCTACTCTCTTTCTTGTTTCTGGATCATGGCTTGACAAATTCATTTATTCTCCCAGTGCAAGCTCTAGCTTGTGTCGTCAAAGCACAACCCTCTGTTGTGCCGCCCTAACTTCCAGATGACAAGGGTATGTCCCACCTTCGGGGTAGCTTACCCTTAATGTTGGCGAATCCATGCCTGGGAGGTCTTGTCGAGATGCACGTTCCAAGAGGCAGAGGTTGAGGCTTGTCTCCAGCCTCCTCCTCCACGTCAAGCTAGGTATAACACTCATGGCCAAACAAGGCACATCCGTGTCCTTGACCAACTGTGGGTGTGGGATCTTGTTTGACAAGTTCACATTACCAGTTCCTAAGGGTTCACTAAGGGGTTCTAGAGTTGGCATTTAAGAGCCATGTTTGTGGCACTTGGTGCATCTCTTGAATCTAAGGGCTATGGCATGATAGCCCACGTCGAGGAAGGCAGTGTCACATAGAGATGTGACAATGAGCTAAACGTCACACGATACAACGCCTAAGGCATGCCCTTTGGGTTATCATGGGCTTGTCGCCAAGGGGTTGGATAATCTAACAAACATGCATGCTTGTGCTCGCACTAGGGTGCTAAGCCTTGGGCATTTGCTCAAGGGAGGTTAGGTCTTGTAACTAGGTGTGCTTAGGCACACTTGGCTAGGGGAGTTTTCCTTGGAATCCAGGGGTTAAACAACCTAAGCTTGTTAGCAGGAGCCTTTTTGTGAAGCACTCGCAAGGTCATGTACTTAGGGTTTTCCAAACCTAGCCTTAGGGAGTTTGCTTAGCAAAACACTCGTGTTCACTTACGGCGCACACTCGTGTCCTCACTAAGTACTAGCCCTAGGTTTAGGGTATGACTTGGCCACCCAAACCCTTAGGGGTTAGTCGTGGTTCATGGTACCCCTTGTTGTCCTAAAGGGGTTGTTATCCCGGATGAGGGTGATTCCTCAAGGGGTAAGTGATGATGCCTTAGCTCTGTCACGGGGGTATGTGTGAGACACATTTCCTTTGTGGGGTTAGGGCATGAGCCTGTCTAGGTTTACTGGGACAAGATTTTAAAGTTTATTCGGGTTATCCTCTAGGGTTCAGGAGATGGTCATTTTAGGGGACTTAGGGTGGGACTCTAAGTCTTTTGCCTAATTGGGCCTCTGAGTTAGACTCTTAGGGTTATCTTGAAAGACTTAGCGTTGCTCACACAAGGTGATGATGCCAGATGGCCACTTGGCAGTCACGTGTTGGCCCTTCGGGTTAAAACTCTGACAGAGACTTAGAATGTTGAATAAACCCATACTTTTGAAGGGCTTTAAACTCTGCCAGGGAAAGACCATAAATGGGACCTCAACGAGGTTGGGCTCCTTCAATAAGATCGATGGGACAATCATAAGGTCGATGCTCTAGAAGCCTACTAGCCCAAATTTTGTCAAAAAATCACCAAAATCACTATACTTGGTAAGGAGCAACGTGACATCCTTCTCAAAGTTGGCCTCGGGAGCTAGGTTGATCACAACTGCAAAAATTGACAATGGATCTTACTTACTCTCCTAAATGAACTCATCCAAAGAATAATTCAACTCAAACACACCCCCCAAACTACTAGCTAATAAGGATCACCATACAAGTAATATCTATGTCATCAAAATAATTCTTAAACTCCTTCACAAATTCCTCAAAATTGTCGAGTAATGATGAATTCCCTTCCAAAAGAGGGACAAACCATGCTCGTGCAGTTCTTGTGAGAAATAATTTAACCCCACCTTCGAACGATCATCTAAATAATAACTAGAATTTATACGAGACGAACTTGATTCATGAATCCACAAAATTGATACCTTGTCCCATCAAATTTATTTGGTAAGGTCACCTTTGGTTCCTTTACCACCATAGGAGCACCTGGCCTTAGCAACTAATTCTGTAATTACTAAATTTGCCTCATGAGCTCATTCACCTATTCCACCAGCCTTTGGCCCTCCTTTATAAGGTTTTGCTTATCATGTATCCACCATGTCTTCTCCTGTTTCAGATCTAGCACCTTAGCATGAAAAGCATTTAATTCCATAATCACTTGATCATATTCCTCATGTCGGGCCATCATGATGCAACTAGAACACGACTCGATGTGAAAAGGAAATTCCAAAAATTAACAATTATTTTAAATTAAAAGAAAAGAAAAAAAAGAAACAATGAGAATTTTCCCACAACTAGTGTTGAATTAGAATACCTAGACCTTACCCTAGCTTTTCTTAAATACCCTTTCTTATTTGAAATATTTTTTTGGCATTGAATAATATAAGATTAAATTATTCTCTGGTATATTCTAGTGGTCCATGACATGTAGTTGTTGGAATGTATTGTTCAAAACTTTATTCTTTTTAAAACTTGATAAAAAAATTACATAACTAATTTATAATATGCTTATTTTAAATTATGCAATTGTTGAAATGTGTTGTTTAAAACTTTAACATTTTAAAAAAGCCAAACTTAAATTCTTTTGAAAAAACAAACCAACGCTACTCATTTGTAAGTGGGATTGTAAAAGACAACCAAAGTATTGCACCATTGAAATGCAACATTCAAAAAACATGCAAAGTTCAATCATAAGGATGAGAAAATATGCTAGTCAGCATTGAACATTTGAGTGTGAAGCATCTTAAAAAGGTTGTGACTACAATTGTGAGTTTGATTGAAGAGGAGGAAGAGGAATTAAAGTTTGAGATTATAATCATTAAATCAACTAATTGGTCTGGTGTTTTTGCTATACAAAACTGCTCCAAAATAACCAGATGGAAAGAAACAAGCCAAAGAAAATAATTTAAAAAAAAAGAAAGAAACTTGTATACTTGACTGGTGTGAAAACACTACACCATAAATACACTGCACATCATATATACAAAAGAAAAGTATATTTCATATCATATTTATATTGTTTTATAAACCTTGGTTACACTGGTTAACCCCGCTATAAATCATTGTAAAATCTTATACCATAATTAACCTACCTATGTATTTACCATAATTATCTTACGAATTCAGTTTATGCTTACATATAATTAATAACCTTTATTAATTAACATAAAATACTGAATGTCAAATATATAAAATTACTAATCTAGCTAGTAAAGTTGATCTGTAGGTATATAGAACTGTTGTTTTAAATAGATTATAATTGTTTACGTTTTAAACCTTCTCATTAATGCAACCATTTACGCAAAGAATCAAAAAGCTTGTTATTTAGAATATACGTAGATATTCTTATTATCAACTTTTTAATATTTATATTATAGAATATTTTTGTCATTAATCTAACCTTAGCTATTCAGCATATAGTATGTATGTTAGTATATGAATGATAATATCAAAATATATTAATTTAACCATATTAACTAACAAGAAATACGAACTCTGCTGATGTATATTTAGTTTTCTATATAATATTATTGTATGAAACTCTCTCTCTCTCTATCTATCTATATATTATAAATGTAAACATTCTCCATAAGTTATATAGAGTATACATAAAACACATGTAAATCTAAATCTAAATATAAGCTTAAAACACATATATATTTAGAATACATTTTTATAGTGAAAACACACACACACATCTATGTGTGTATGTGCACAAATATACATTTTTTGAGCTTTCAATATAAAACCTACTTTAATATTTTTAAATTGTAAATTTTGAGATTTTAAGATTTAAATATAATTTTTTAAGTCAAACTAATTCAATTGTGTTTAATTAATTACCAACAAAAGTGTGAAACAATTATACAGATATGATAAACTTAAGAAGGTCAGGTTTGAACATTGAGTGGTTAGTATTTTAATGCAAACTATTTACATGATAGACCGCTAGTCTGCGTTATAATCGAGATTTATATACTAAAATCTATATCAATATGTAAATATAATGCATTAATAATAAAACTAAAATCAATAGCATCCTCAGAATTTGATTAATTAGTATTAATAAATCAACAAACTTACATTTATGTCATTATGGTCATCGTTTAAAAAGTTCAAATTCTAAAGTTTATATAAATATGCAAAAGCTATATTTGATAATAAAAAACTAGAATGTGCCTTTATAAATAATCAGATATTACTTAATAAGAATTATATATTGAAGCCATTATGTAATATTCTGTACATGTTCCTTTAAGTGCTACGTTGCACACGCCGCGCATGTGTGTGTGTGAGAGAGAGGTGTGCTCATTTGTCACACTCATTTGTCTCATTTGACCAATACTCCAATACTGATATAAATATACAATGATAAGCAGTACACATAAGTACTATGTACGTATAATATGGTTTGTGGAAGATGCAGCAGGAACGCTTTCACAATCCAGTTCCCCCTTTGACCATTGGCTAAGCGGCTCTATTAAATATAATTAATGATTCAAATTATAAAATAAATAATTTAATAAGCTACATCAATTAATAACTAATTAGGTTGAATTACAACTTAACTGTTAATAAATACTTATAAAATGGCTTATATCTTCATTTATTTATTTTTTCTTTTCTTTTATTATTATTATATTTTTACTTTTTATTTGATCGTCTTATTTTATTTCATTCTTATTCTCAATGCCTTTCGATAATGTTAACGTTTTGAGTGTGTTTAACACAATGAAATTAACTGTAATATTGAAATAAAATTAATTTAAGAGGTTTAACTTTGTAATATGTGTAAATATTTAATGAAGTTGCACATTGATAATCATGGTTGTAAAAATGATTTAAATAAAAATAGAAATATTATAACATTACACAGTCAATTTGTTTTGGTATGTGGTTTTTAAATAATAACCTTGCTTTTCCATAAATGTTGAGAGTAATATATTACTAGTGTATTAATATGCCACAAGAAAGAATTAAATAAACATAAAAAGTATAGTATAAATGTTCGAAGGGTAATGAAAAAATATATGGGCCAAGTTTAATACTAAAATCAATGAAGCTAAATTTAATAAATGTAAATAATTATAAGGAACATAAAGTTAAATCAAGGTTTTTTAGTTGGGATAGAAAGAGGTATAAACAATATGTTTTTAGTTCAATATCAAATAGAAACAAAGATATACTCGATAATATTATATATTAATATATTGCTTTAGATAAAACTAATTTTTCAAATGAGTGTAATTATGGTATTGAATGGTTTATACAACTTGGTTACGAACATTACATAATAAATCATTTTATTCATTTTAAAGATTTAAAAATGAAAGTTCATATCAATTGTATAAAATTAACACAACAATAATAAGAAATTTTTTCTGTACCAAAGTAGTGTACCAATTGTATTTTGAAAATACATATGGTGGAACAAGTCTATTTAAAATAAGCATAACATATTTAATATTTTCTTTTAACATGTAAAACTTTACAATAATAAAATTGTTTTTATGTAGTAAAATAGATATTATATTAGTTTTTAATTTAAAATAAAGATTTATTAACTTAAAGTGTATAATAAATATATTATAATCATATTTTATACCATGATACTTTATATATGAGATTAATATTTAATTATTTATTAAATAGTATTAATTTTTTTAAGTAATAAATTATTATTCAATTGATTTTTAGACCTCACAATTTAACCATCCCAACAGTTCAATTTTGAAAAAAGAGGCTAAATTATGAAAACTAGCCGATGCAATATATGTATGTACATGTGTGAGTGTGTGGTGTATGTGATCAATGTTTTATAAGCTCATATAGTATGTCTATTAATGTTATTATTAATATTTATTAACTAATATAAATTAGACGCTTAGGAATCGTGTTGTTATTAATATGAAAATGTGAATATATTTATAATGGGTTTAATATTATTATTAATATATATGAACGGGGGCCATTCTGCACCAACTCTTATCTTAACTTAATTAAGTTAGGGACCCTTAGTAAGAGGGTTACTTTTTTATCCACACCAATACTCCCTAAAAGCTTTATGTAAAGGGTAAGAGGCAATTCATATGTGCCTTCACCCTCACGTGAGGGTGAAGGTGAGGGTGAGGGTCACACGTGACCTATTTACCCTCATGTTATTAATTTAAATTTAATAAATTTTATTTTTTAAAATAAAATAAATATAAATTAAAAATCTTTATTATTTATATTAATATATTTTAAAAATCTTTATTTAAACCTATCATAATGAGACACATGACAAAAAAAAACATATTCTTACCCTCACGAGGATGAGAGAATTTAATTAAATCTAGGCTTATTTAGAATCTTGCCCTTGAGATTTCACGAGGGTGAGGGTAAAATATCACATATAACCTCGTGAAAGTAAAAAGATTCTTGAGGGTGAGGGCACATGTGAATTGTCTCTAATGCTTCTGCACCACCCTTAACTTTCACATTTATGGGTTATGCTAAGGGCAAGTATTCCGCACCAGCATTTTACTCCTTAAAATTAGAGTAAAGTATCCACACCAAAAACCACTTAAATATTTCAAATATTTGAATTTCACACGTGTACCAAATACAACATGAGCTACTAACGCATCGTGAATCGTATAAGCATCCAATGTAACCACTCCAATTTCTCTTGGATCTATAGGAGGATCATCATATTCACGAGCGAAGATGTCACTTCAACCTTCTTTGTCTTGCTGTTAAAGTTGCCTCATAATTCGCCTCACCCACATCGATCAAGATGTTATGAAGAATGATGCAAGCATTGACGGTGTTCGGGATTTGTGGCAACTTTACCTTCAGTTTACCATCAAGACAAGCAAATTTTTGCTTGAGTAAACCAAATGCTACTCCACAACGATGCGCGCATAATCAAGCTCTTTATTGAAGGCCTCTTGAGCATGTGAAAGATGTGTCCCTGCCAATTAAAATATTTTTTAGTTAAATATAATAATTATAATAAATAAAAAAACATACCTATAAAAGGAATCATAACATGTGTTTGTAATTGATAACCTTTGTCACCCACCAAGTATGATCTCACATGGTCCGTTTGTACGACACGAATAGGAGCTTGGAGATAAACTCCATCTTCAATCTTTTGTCGAATTGAATTATTTTTCCAAACTTGCATATCATGTACGCTTCCTACAAAAACAAAATTAATAATTAATAATTAAAATATTGAATAAAGTTCATGGCCAGTCAACATTAGCATTAAAGAACCTCTTCTACACATCCACGATTGCCTAAATAATTATGCTATATCGTTATTTCATATCGATGTAATCGTCACAATCTTATGGTGAAGGTGCCAAATCTCCACATGAGTACAATCAATAGCTCCAGCAATGTTGGGAAGTTGTATATGTGTAACCACCTCAAATTCCTTAGATACCACCCATAACTTATGGAAATCAAATTCGATCCCAAAACTTCTAATAAATTGCTGCTGTCATCTCTTGGAACACTTCACCAACAGTGGAAACCCCTATTGCAAACTTCTCACTCACATCATCATACCCGCAGTTCCTCACGAGCTTCATAAGCATCACACCAACTCTCACATCCACACAAACTACCATTCTATAGTTGGTATCTTGCCTCGCAATCTCCTCATGTAAAGTGTCACAAATCATTGTAAAAGTTTACCGTGTTATCCGAAGAATCTTTATTCACCAAAAGTCGTCATAATACGCCATCATGAATGTGTCCCACCACGCTACACTTCGTGACATTACCCACCATGCTCGTTCTTCTTGGAAAGTGACATCTCCTAACATTTCAATATGTTGGCTAATCCATTATTATCATTGTCTTCATTTTCTTTATTTTCTTCATCTTCATCCTTATCTTCCATTTCACATATACTATCATCAGATGGAAGAAGACTCGTCCGAATCTGAATCCATATCCACAAGTATGAACCGAATGAAGAAATCGAACGCGAACATTAAAAACTAGCAAAGTAGTAGAACTTTTTGTCAATTAAGAGCAGCCTGCACATTCATATCATAAATGATAAATCATTCTACAAGGATTCAAAATAAGTTCATGCAATATAAATGCTGAATGAAAATGCAAATCTACTCTAACTTCATGATTTGCTGTGCAATTTGACCCATCATAGCCATGAACCGGTCAATCGCATTTATTTGTCCCTGCTTTAGCTCACAACATGCTCAAACTCCTGTCTCTTGCGCTACTACGTTTGCTCGTTGTCATCCTTCTTCATTTGCAACTCCTCTTTCATGGTTAGCCACACATCACGTCTCACATCCAACATCTCATTGAACTACCTTTCCTTCATGTCAATTTGCTTGTGATGCAACTTCAAATTCTCGTCATTGTCTACACTACCGAAGTTGCTTCACTCTGGCATAATGTTTTGCCTCTACTATTAAAAAGTATTCACAAGCTCATATAAATCCAAATCTATGTTCGGAAGGTTAAACTCCCGCACTTCAGCTCAAGACAAAGACGCGTAAGGAGCTGCTCCAATCTTGCGTTCATAGTCAAAGATGGCTTTGTAATCACCAAGAATATTCTCCCATTTCTTCTTGCATTGTTCCTAATCATGGTAATATCTTTGAGCTGCATTTTTGTGTGTGATGAAATGCCAGTGCTGGTTCGCATTTGTTGCCGTTTGCTACCTACTTGTCATCTCACATTGAGCCAGATATTCTTATCACTTGATTTCCACCAATATGCAAATCTGCTCCTTTGTGCAGTTCTTAGAACGTTGCCTTTTTGTTCCTGGTTAAGCTACCACATCGTCATCATCCTCCTCAACACCTTTAACATCTAAAACTTGCTCAAAAGCTAAAGAACTTCTCAATCCTTGACCCGCTCCATACCTGCCACTTGCACGTCCACCTCCACGACCTCCTCCTCTACTAGCAGCTTGTTCCCCACGTTGTGAGCTCAAGCCGGCCTGGTTTGTCACCTGGCTCCAATAAACACCGTGTTGGCCGGGTTGAAAGCCACGGCCAGACTCAAGATTTTGGCCAGGCTAAGCAGCCCAACAGCTAGGCTCAAGATTCTGACCGTGGCTTCTAGCCCGACTAGAAAACTCTTGAGTTTGGTTGGGCTGAGCAGCCCAACGGCCATGCTCAAGATTTTGGCTGTGGCTTTTAGCCTGGTCAAAAAACTCTTGAGCATGGCCGGGCCGAGCAACCCAATGGCCAAGCTCAAGATTCTGACCATGGCTTCCAGCCCGGCCATAAAACTCTTGAGCTTGGCTAGGCTGAGCAGCCCGGCGGCCAAGCTCAAGATTCTGGCCGTGGCTTCTAGCCCGGCTAGACTCAAGATTTTGGCTGGGCTGGAAGCCATGGCCAAAAAGTTCTTGGCCAGCAAGCTAAACTTCCATGCTTAGCCAATAAGAGGAGTTGAAGCTCCTTCCACTTCATCCACCTAAATGAACGCATTTGAAGAATGAATGCAAAGGAGAATAAAGGAGTTGATTGGTAGAGCTTATTGATGTGTGTGGGCTTCCTCCCATAAAGAGCTGCCCAAAATGCCTTGATGCTCCTCCATTGTTGTTAATTGCTGCTCCTCCATTACCTCTTCCACTTCCACGTGCCATGGAACCTCAATTGCATGTAGTTTCCAGTTCTGCACATAAGATGAAGAGTGCAACAAATTAGGGTGAGATGAGAATAGGGGCACGGCAAAAAGCTGATGTGGAGGCTGGCCAGTAAAAAAAATAGGGAAAAGAAAATTTAAGGCTCCTCAAGGACCCTTAAAATTTTTAAAAAAAAAAGAGCACTCCTTTTTAAGTATAAGAAATGTTAAGAGTTTTAATGTGGATTGGTTACACTTCAAAAAACTCTTAATTATGTGTGAAATTTAGGGACCACTTTGTTAAAGGCTCGATGTAGATTACTAGAACCCATAAATTTTATGGGTTAGGGGTCAGTGCAGAAAGGTCCTGAGAACACTTCGAAGCACTTTCTTCTCTGTGTTTAAATACAAATATTAATATATTTATAATTTATTTGCTACAATTAATAATATAATATACAGGAGCAAATTCTTTAATTTATGTTTACATACACGTACAAATACTCTGATTCATCATTAACAATACATTTGATTGTGTAGTTATTAATTTAAAATATACAGACAAATATATTTAGCTATGTTACAAAAAGAATCAAATAAACTTCTTTTATGGAAAACACTTTTTACATTGTTTAGGTAAACTTATTTTACGGAGAGTAAATAAACTTACGTGTATAATTAATACTTACTTAAACTTAATATCGTAAATTTATTTAGCACTAAGTTTGATATTGTATACATGTCTCTCTAATTCATAATTTAGCATTAACATAGAACTATATATCAATATATACATTGACAAAGTATAAGGCTTAAGCTTTTTTATTAAATACAATGGTAAACTTATTGTATGGAAAACACTTTTTATAATTTTATGCGGATACACATACACAGAAGCATGCTATGTATGTAGTTATAGACGAGGTGTGTATGAGAGAGAGAGAGAGAGAGAGGAGATGTGTAAGTTTTTCTATTGGTTTGCGACGTTTACGTATAAAGATAATATGTTTTTAGTAATAAAAAGCTAGTTTACTTTTAGATTTTATTTTAATATTTAAATAAAATAATATTCAAATATTTATAACATTATTTAATTAAAGTTCTATACACTTGGGGCCATATAACTCTTGCTTGCCTTGAAAGATTTCTCTCCACTGTACACGTCCGTCAACTATAACATACCTTATTTGGTCTTTTCAATAATTGAAATCCCTATTGTAAATAAATAATATATAATATATATTATAAGAATTTAGACAAACAACAATTTGCAACATTTCTCCTTGACCGAATCGTTATGTTATTATATACTTTAACACAATATAATAATTAGAAACGAAGAACAAGATTGTGTTTGTCCGAGATCATTGGATGGGTGGATAGATACATACAAGAGTCGCTTTTCTTACACGTTATACAATAAATCATATACACATATACATGAGCATAATTATACAATACTATGCAAGTGGTGTACATATTATTATTTGATAATACTATTTAATTTTGATAAACTATCAAGTATTTAACATTTTTGGAAATATAAATATAAATATCAGACATATAAATGCACATGAAGTAAGAAGTTAAGGTGGTTGAGCTGGCAGTCTGTAAGTGGGTCGCTATACAAATGGCAGGCCAACGGGGGACCTGCCATCTGTCAAATCCTTGTGAATGCATTCATTGGGCTGACTTCCGAAACCCCTTACCATTTTTATATATTATTCTGTATATTATACAGTACAAACAATTAATTATCATTCTATATTGTTAGCGAGAGGTCATATATACATATTATATATTATATATATGTTTTTCATCTCTTTCTATATCTTAGCAGCATTGCCGGATTGTACATGCCACTGCTTGTGCCCAGTGCTTGAGCCGCATTTTCACTTGTTGTGGATGATCTCCTGCAAAAAAAAATCAATAATTAAATTAATATTCTTATTGATTAAGTGTTCACAAAATTGTTCATACCTGGGCTAGAAATTCTCCATGAACCAAGGGGTGAAGAAGGTGAAGAAGTAGCATTGTTATTAACTTCCTCGTACTGTCGAGCAATTGCATAACACAACTCGAGTGCAGGAACAGTTGTACACAGCCTCTCGTCCTCCTCCTTACCGAACCCGAACCCAAGATCGATACAGCCTCTAAGTTCCTCTAGATCGTCGTCTGTGAGACTCCTGGTCCGAATCCTGACGGAATTTGACGTTTCTCGAAAACCCCTTCCACAATCCGAGGAGGACCTCCCACAGCCCGTGTTCCAGGACCTTCCTGCATATATGTGTGTGTGAAATGCAGCACATATTACACCAGATGCGTATGTGTGTATGTGTATACCTCCATGTTTTTCAGTTCTTCCCTCAGAAACTGTTCTCGCTTCCTCTCCCACGCTTCCTCCAGTGATTTGTGCCTGAGAAGCTTGCGATTCCGTCTAGAATTCGCATTTGGGATCTCTATTGGCTTGGTGGGATCGCATTTGCTTACAATGTACTCTTCTTGTTTGTCACCCATGTTTCGGAATGTAGAAAGTTGTTGATAGAATTGTACAGAACTCTCTATGTATAAAGTCTTTCAATATATATATACAGCAGAGAAAAGAACAGGCCTGTTCGTACACACGAATGCGCGTTGTACGGATACCTTATAAAGAAGTGTATGCTTTTGCTGCACTAAGGGATTGAGAAAGCGGGCCCTAGGTTTTAGTTTCCACTGGGTGTGTGTTTCTCGTGGTCCTGGCTATGGCGGCTATTATATAATTCGGACGATCCTGTCCGTCGATCTCGCGCGAGATTTGAAATTTGACCAGGGAAACCGGATTCGACCACGTGGACCTTACGCGGCAACTAATTCAATCTGTATTAAAATATAATGAACTGATTAGAGTACATTACTGACTTTAATTTTATTAATTAACTATGGTCAACAAATCAATTTTAATGTACGAATATATTGAACAATAATAATAAGAGTTTTATATTATTTTATTAAAATTAAAAACTATGTCCACCGTATAAACAATTACATGAAATTAATTTTTAAAAGCTTAATAACCACAGAATTTTCAAAAAAATACGTTATTATAATTTTTACAAACATCAAGAATCAAAAATTTCTATCAAGAAACACAAAAAAAAGAAAAGAAAAATAACCAATCAAAGAATCTTCTCGTCTTCTGTTTCATCACTATCCCGACCGTCCATCTCCTCACCTTTCCACTTCTCAACATCTTGTACGTCCATCTTCTCACCTTTCTGACTCTCGTCCTGACCGTCAGATCCCTCAGGCTGTAAAGCCCGTATATTAATGCAGAACCTCTTTCCGGCATCCTCACCGTCAACAGCCATGCAGTTCAACGATCTGGACGGCCCAGATTGGAGATGTCCGATCAACGATCCACAATTTCTACAGAGAAGATTCGTCCGCACCCTGTTGATACCCCACTTCCCAGGAGATTCGTAGTACGGACCACACTTGACCTCATCGTACATACGGAACCTGCTCTCGTCTATTGTGAGGAAGTATAGTATACCCTTTCTGCTTGACTTTGAGTACCTAGGCCCTATGCTCGATATTAATCTGTCTGATGAGCTTAGATTAAGCTTAAACGCGCACCTCCCACAACTGCAAAACCAATGTTAAATACACAATAAGAGAGAGAGAGAGAGAGAGAGAGAGGGAGAGGGGAGAGAGAACAAAGAGAGCATAAAGACTTACAGACTAAGTTAATTCCGGCATATACCTAGCATAAACCAAGACTATGTATAATGCGAATATGCTTAAACATGTATAAACCAGTTACACTCTCTCTGTGAGTGCGCTTTTGAACGCACACACACACACATAGAGTACATACGTACATAGAATTACAATTGTACACATTATGTACATAGAATATAGAAAAAACAGAACGTACTACTGGAATAAGATTAATATACCACGATATACTTTGTTTCTTCAGAAACTAAGATTGTGTGTGTGGTCTGTGTATATCATGTTGTACATAGAATACATCGTATGTACAGTGTGTTTGTGTGCACTGTGTACGTTTTATAAAATCGTACATACACACATACTGCATCATGTGTACTAATAGACAATATGAATGCATGTGAGTTATGCACGAGTTATACTCATTCATATAATAATTGAACTATTTAGATTAGTAATTATATAGCAAAACCATATGCCGTATGATTGCTTATGAACACGGTAGGGTCACTATACTATTGACATACAGATAATAACATTAGATTATTCTAATAATAATAAGAAGAAAAACCACAACAAGATATGATTTAATAATGAAATCATTTGATTTGTCATCAGAACATGAGAACTCAAACACAAGCTTGTTAAACATACAATACTATTTGCATTATAGTGTGCTATGCTGATATGAATATATTTACAGATACACACACGCGTCTATAATGTGTAATATATATGAATGTACGAAATAAACGGGTATATTGCTAGTTTTCAAGCATATCTAGACAAACTAGGCTAGTTTTCACAATCCAGCCCCCTTCCTTAATTATTAAGTAATTATCTTAAATATTTTAATGATTTTATATGCATTTAGAGGATATATATTAAAAAGACCATCAAAGTTATTGCATTTCATCTATATATATATAATGTAGTATATATAAGTTTTTTTAAATACACTGTTTTATAATATTTGTTACTTAATTAAGTTTTATTTAATTATCACTAATACGGATTGTGAAAGCGTTCCGACAAACTATATATTAAAAAAAAATATATCTTATATGTATGTATGTTATAGATAAAGCTACACTATTTCTTTGATTAACTTCAGAATTCTTATCTTTTTGGTACTGTACGTATGTATATATTGTATATAAACATCGTATGTACATTATATTGCATGCAATATTGAATCTGGGTACATTTAAGCAAGAATAAAACCTCGTATACACTATATATTTAAGTATATAGTTAAGATATTGATATATTTAAATATATATTAGCCACTATATATACATATTCATAGTGTATGTGTACATCAGATGTACAGTATATGTTAAATTTATCTGCAAAGCACGAAGAAGCCTATATACATACACAGAATATATATGTTGTATACAGCGTTTATATATCTAAGAAAATGAGAGAGATCTTTATGGAAATTGGAGATGACTGGGATGAAATCGGGATATATGGGTAAATCGGGATTGGCGTACCTGTATGAGACGTCTCTCGTCGATCCCGCCGCCGTGATTGCCATAGCTGAAACATGGAACCCTAGACACGGCTACTCTGTTCCGCCTGTGCCGGAATATCACTTTTTCTTTAACGGAAAATTGATCCGATAACAGAATATTCTAGTAATAAAGTTAAATTTCTAACGTATTTGAAATGTTAACTTCTTAAGATTAGAAGTAAAAGAGTATATAAAACTTTCACTGTCATCCATTGGTGCAAATGCATAGACAGCGATACTTACAATCATCACTCTTTTAATTAAATTGTAATTAACTTAAATTATGCGTAATGCTTTGGTGTATTCATCAACGGTTTATACTGACAAATTCCTACCCACAATTCTGCATCGTCAGCATGACATGAATCCAGCGGTAGCTGTCGCACCACGTCATATAACACATTAACCTTCTCTAGCTAACACGTTAAACTTTATCATCATTAAATCAAATCTTATATAATATATATTATTTACTTTATGTATTTCTAGCTAGCAAAACCTTACTAATCATTAAACAGCTAATATATATTATTTAAATATTTGACTATATACATAACACGCTACGACAAAGCATAGGTTTTGTTGTAGTAGTTGTCACGACGCTGCTAGGAATATTCGATGAGGTCTCTGGGAATATGCGACGGAATCCACGTGTGATCGTTACGCAATCAGTCGCCGGCCGGTAACCTGGGCCACATGGATGTATCTCAACTGTTGAAATATACAAATATGACTAATATCGACGGTGGAGGTTTATCACTTAAACCAGTGAAGACGGACTTGGGTCCACACGCAGCAGCTGCTGCTCGTTGAACTATAGGTTATATATGAATCTCTAGGGATTTTGTCGTGGATCGGAGCGGCGCTTTGTTGAATCCGCCCCGTGTTGTGTAAGACGGCAGACTGCTTGTGTATTTTTCGAGGAGTCTCTATTTTCAAGTGCAGCATTGCATCGAAGCGCCGTGTCATTGAATCCGTCGGTGTTATGCAGATTGCTGCTTGAATCTGCTGGTTTTCTGTGGATTTGGTCAAGAATCCTCCATTTTTCAAGCATAGCATTGTTAGGATTCATCGGATTCTGAAGGTATTGCTGATTTTTCCTTATTATCAGTCGCCATAGCCCAGCGCCTTCGAAAAGTGGGATTTTTCAATTGCAGCATCCTTGGATCGAACTAAAATCCGCATTTTAGCGGTTTCCAGATGCGCTACATCAACCGCCATAGCTAGCGCCTCTAGATTTCGGGCTCAAAAGTGCGAAATCAAGTTCAACATTCACAGGCTGCATACGGGTCTTGCGGATTATTCAGCCGCTCTCTGCGCAAAAGTAGTGGCGCTAGGCGGAGATATTGCGGATTAGCAGATCTGCATAGGTATCGATTTCCGGAGCATGAGGAGTAGAGCAGCTGCTTCTTTCAGCATCTCAGCGAAATGGATGGTACTCTTATGCATCGGCAGCTTCTGTGTTGGGATGCTCTTCACAAACAGGTAATATATAAATACACGATATATAGCCATATATTGATGTAAAAATACCATGTTTTAGAATGTGGAGTGCTCCCGAGGGTATAGATGTGATCAGACCACGAGCTACAGATCACCTCCAGATTGTGTCTGAAGTGAACTGTGATCCAAAGCCGGTTAGTTTGCAATGTGAAATGTTTATCTTCTGTAGATTTTTTAACGGTAAATTTTTCAGAAACCCGTGAACCCTGAAAAGGAGATACTGGATCAAGTTTCTAAGACCCACAACGCTGTATGGTAAGCTATTATGATATTATATATATATATATAATACTTAAAAGTTCGTTTAACATGCATTCAATATGTATGTGTGTACATTCTATATACGCATATACAAGATGGAATATGAATGCATATGTTCTCATACACATAAATGAATGTGCGCGTGTGTTTTAATTCTACCTTCGTCTTATCTGTTAAATGAACACTTAAATGAAATTCCATGCCATCGAGCTTGTCTTCAACCTAATTATTCACCAGTCTAATGGTCTGAAGGGACCGCTACTAACTGTAAACATACACGTATAACTGCTTACATATGTATGAACAAAGTTCGTGTGGTTATTATGATAAGCTGGTTTACATTTATAATAGGAACTTGGATAAAACGATATCAGCGTTGGAGATGGAAGCGCGTGCAATTGCTCAGCAGTCCACTGGATCTCCTGGACCGAATGATTCGGTTGCGGAACATCGTCAGAAAGCTTTCGTGGTTATTGGGATTAACACGGCTTTTAGCAGTCGAGCACGTCGTGATTCTGTTCGTGAAACTTGGATGCCTCAAGGTAAACTTTTAACTTCATATGAATATTTAGCTTCATACTACAGTTACATAGCTTCATGCAATATGAATGTTTGTTACTTATATCGTATGTATGTGCGCAGGAGAGAGTTTGAAGCAGCTAGAAAGAAGGGCATTATCGTGAGATTTGTTATTGGACACAGGTAAATTGAACCGTCGGTGAGCGCGCGCGCACATGCTGATATATATGATTATATGTACAGTGCTACGCCTGGTGGCATTTTAGATCGAGCCATTGATTCAGAAGAAGCGCAACATGGCGATTTTCTAAGACTGGTAAATTATTTACCGTAAATATTTATGGCATATACACCTAACTAGATATGACTGTCAGGTTTTACACTCACTTATCTGTATGTTTTTTTATCTTCTCAAGGATCATACTGAAGGCTACCTGGAGCTTTCTGCGAAGACGAAGATATATTTTTCTACTGCAGTTGCTAAGTGGGATGCAGACTATTACGTGAAAGTCGACGATGATGTGCATTTAAACATAGGTCAGTTTCCTTCTGTCAAACTTGAAAGTTACAGCTTGTGCGTGTGCGTGTGTGTCTGTAGTATTACTAGTATTACTAAACAAATAGTTGTTATAGGCACACTGGTCTCTACTTTGGCACGATTAAAATCAAAACCTCGAGTATACATTGGTTGCATGAAATCAGGACCCGTCTTAGCAAAAAAGTAAGTGTATATATTGTACACCTCCATAATTATATTAAAGATTCAGAAGTGGATATATTGTACACGTATATTAAGTTACCATAATCTTTTTAAATTTTTTGTAATATATCACTTCTTATTATGAATTAGATATTGGGGACTATTGTATTTTGTAAGCATGCTAAAATAGCTAACTGAAGTGTGATGTGTGATGGCAGAGGCGTTAAATACCACGAGCCTGAATATTGGAAGTTCGGCGAAGATGGCAACAGATACTTCCGCCATGCAACAGGCCAGTTGTATGCTATCTCCAAGGATTTGGCGACATATATTTCTATTAATCAGTAAGTAACTTCATTTTCATCAAGTTGGATGAAAAAAAAACATATATATAAATGTTAATGGGATGACTACCTCTGCAGGCCAATATTGCATCAGTATGCAAATGAAGATGTCTCGTTGGGATCCTGGTTTATTGGCCTAGATGTAAACCACATTGATGAGCGCAGTTTCTGTTGTGGAACACCACCAGGTTCGCATTTTTTTTGTTCTTTTCTATATACTCACCACTATATATTTCATATTGTGTGTGTGAGAAAGATTTACATATCATATTGGACACGTAAGCGCAGATTCGAAATCTAAATATATTTAGATCCGTGTAGACACATACCCACGTGCATGTCTGTCAGATAAAAATAACCATATCTATGCATATGTACACATACATACATGTAGAAGAATAAGACTTGCATATCTATAGTGTATGTATATGCAGAAGATAGACTTACGCATTTGATTACGAAATGGCTAACGCTAGAGTACTATTGCATCCATAGCTATGAACAGCTAATACTTATTGTTAACCTCTCTCTCTCGTGCCCGTCTGTCTGTGGACGTCTTCTGAAATCTTACACACACATTACTGTATATGTAAACTACTAGTTATGTACGTAGAATATAGCAAGACTTCTCTCTCCCTCGCTCTCTCCGTCTCCCTCTCCCTCTCCCCCGCGCTCTCTCTATCAATGTGTATATAATGTCCAATCTATAAGATATATGTTTTATATGTATATATGTGAGTGTGATAGATGTGTGTGTGTGCGTGTGCAGATTGTGAGTGGCAGGCACAGGCAGGCAACGTGTGTGTTGCCTCGTTCGATTGGCCATGCAGCGGTATCTGTAAATCAGTGGAGAGGATGAAAGATGTTCATAACGGTGTGGAGAGGGCGATGATGCCGTGTGGAATGCTGTGTACTGAACGGCTGCGATCTTCTTCTAACTCTTTGTTTATGTTCTAACCCCTCGCGATTCTTTCAGCTACTAACTTTTTTGTACGGGCGTATATTTATTTATTACTAAAAATGAGAGTTTTTTTTTGTGAAAATATACTTATTTTTTTCGATTTTCTAGACTAATTTAAAATTTATATCTAAAGAAAATTAAACTATTTGAAAACTTCTATATAATAAATTAACTTATAGTTTAATAATTTCCTTGTAGATATTATATAGTTAAATGTATACAATTTATTTGTGTGATTCTCAAACAAACATAGTGTGTTATATAAACATCCAACATTGTTCTTGTTTAGTACACAAACTACATACCCATACAAATTATACACCATGACGCAAGTTTATTTTATGTATTTATTTATTCCTCATTCATATGAAATATATGTGATGTAGTGTGACCTGTGTACAGAATGTAGTTTCTTCTGTTTTATTAACTCTAATTTTCATTATTTATATTGATAATGTTGTATATATAATATAACTTGCAACTAATTATTGGTAACTAGTAAATTTGAGTAACCATATTTGACATTTTATTAGTAACTCCTCACTGCGCTTCCAAATCAACTGTTTAACATGTATTTCTTTATATATAAAATTTTGAAAATAGTTTTAAGATTTATGAAGATTTATCTATATAAGCGTTTTAAATTATGTAATTCAATATGTTTATCTAATATATACAATGTTAAGCTTGCTTATATTTCCATAAAGATTATATTCTATATATACACAGACAACAATATGAGTTGAATATATAATTAATTATCTAGTTTTATCGATCACAACACAGTAAGACTAATTTATTTATTTATACCATTTTAAAATTATATTGTTTGAAGAAAAATATTTGAGTCGACTTAAAAATGTGGTATGGTGAATCTTAATATTCATTAATTAGATATAAAGTATTATCTAAAATTACAAAAATTTAATTAAAGATCTTTCGGTACTTATTTATTAACCTAAAATTTTAATTTAAAACTTCATAAATTTCAAAATTAAAAATTAAAAAATATTTTTAAAAATCAATAAAAATTTATAATTAATTTGCATTTTATTATATTTAGGTCCAAAATACAACCTATTAAACATATATATCACAGTATATTATAATTATTTTAAAAAATATTCCAGCATTTATTATAACAATTTTTTGACATTTAACACTTAATAAACTTTAATTATTTCATTTGTAATATATTATGAATTGAAAATATATTTTTAATTAGTGTTGTTATTTTAAAAATCAAAATATTACAATTGAAGTTTTTATGTAAATTTAGATTCAATATAACCAGATTTACACTAACAACACAAACTACACACACATACACAAACAATGTAACATTTTATTTATTTATTCCTCAGAACTGCATTGATATATATGTGTGTGTGTGTGTGTGTGTGTGTACAATATGTATGTACGTATATCCGACATCCATTCTCATTGAAGAAGACATTTTATACACGAGTAAAATATGTGCCATATACTGTGTGTGTGTGAGAGAGAGAAGGATAACTAAAAGAGTTTTTATAATATACATTTTTATAATATATTTTACATTTACATATATATTTCATTTAAAACTTATTCTAAGTTTATGCTCTAGCCAATTGAGGTACAATATTTATTGATTCAAATATATAAAAATAAATACGTGTGTGTGTGTGTACATATTTGAAGAATATTTTACGAATATTTTATGAATATTGAGTAATATATAACAAGTGTTTATATATACATATGTGTTGTGTGTTTTACTATACTTGTATATATACACATATATAAACAAGTTTGTACACTGATGAGAGAAACAAAATAATAATAAAATTATTTCATTATTTAAACAATTTAAAAAATAAGTTTAACAATTTGTTTATGATTAAACCTTATATCATAACACGTACACGCACGCACACACTTATATATGTATAGATGTATGCACTCATACAAATGCTTCTGGCCATAAAAGATATAACCGCGTTCATTTCAGGTGCACGGTCCTGGTGCGGATATAGATACGTTGTGTGTTGGACCCAGGCATGCCACACGTGAGGTACTCTCTCCTATGCATATAGCTACATACGTACACACACACACACACGTGTGTGTGTGCTGTCCCGGAAGATGTATATTACCGGTCCGTTTTGCAGGAGGTTTTCTTCATTGAGCTTCATAACATACTATCGGAAACGGAGGGTGCCACTGAACTGAATCCAGTACCGGATGCTCACGTACCTGTTATGAAGTTCAAATTCAATGGCATTTCTATTGATTTACTGTATGACAATACAATATCTGAGTTCACACGTATGTATATTATATTTACCTACATATGGCAAAAAACATCACAAATCTATATTAATTTCTTTATAGGATTGCAAAACAATCTAGTTTGCGAGGTATGCACATTTCATACACGCCACATGTGTATATGTGATGTATAGTTTTATATGTATATATTGGAGTGTATACTGTCATGTGTATAATGCAGGAAATAGAGAGAGGGAAGTCGAAATGGGATTCACTATTTGAGAAATTTTCATTCTTTGAGGCTTATAACAATTACTTACAAATAGACGTGACAGCCAACGATGATTATGATCATCTGAGCTGAAAAGGATGGGTGGAATCCAGATTAAGGCAGCTAATTCACAAGGTATATATATAAGAAAACATATGTATAAGCATACATGTATATATCTGCATGTGGTATAGCATAACTACATAAAACATACTATATATAAATGCCCTCTATATACAAGTTTTAGAGCGAGAGAGAGAGATGTAATGCATGTATATATGTAGATTGAGAGGGATACATGTGGGATGTTACAATGTCACCCACATCCGTTTGACTTTATCGACTTAAGGAGAGATGAACAGCATTGTGCATTCTTTATGGGACTCCAGATGGGAGAGGGCACCCGTTTACAGAAGGTCAACAGTTTGACATACGAGGTACTTACAAACACACACACACACACGACATAGTCTTTTGTATATACATATAGACATCTTTACAAAATATAAATGTTTGGTCTGACTTTAAATGTAATCATGTAGTGGATTCAACACAATAAATGGCAACATGAAAGATATGCACTCTACAACGGTAGACAAAACAAAGTATGGACATTAGCATATGAATACCCTCAATGCTGCAACTTAAAGATGGAAGGGCAGGCTCGTCACAATATTAATATTCTTAGAGCGAGAGACCTCCTTGAAACATATCTAAGTCATCACATTGAATAAAGATTGGTAAGAAATCTCCAAGAAGAGCATGTGACCGTGCTCAAGCTTTAGAAAAACCCGACAATGAGTACATATGTAACTTCACTTGTCATAATTATAAAAAGTTCAATTAAGTTCTTAAGTCTTATAACTAAATTAAATTGTTATATAAAATCTAAGATAATTAAAATCTATTTAATTATAAACTATTTTGCTAAGCTAGGTAACTTATTATAATTAAATTATAGCCAGTTTTTCTTTTTAGTTTATTTTCAAAATGTTTAATATTACTTAAAGAGATTTAACTATTTAATAGGTAGAGCATGTAGTTAATTAACTAGTATGCATGTGATAATATATCTACTTGTAACTTCATATAGCTAACTCTTCTCTCTGAATTTCAATCAGGTTCCTGGTTTTGAAGACTATGCCATCAGAGTTGTTTCGATGGAGAAGAATTTTCCAGTGGAGCCTCTCTTTTGGGACATAGTTAAGGATCAACATTATCCTTCTGAGTTCTCTTACATATCAAGGGTAATGAAATGCTCAATCCCATGCATACACACACGCACACATGAGCAAATTCACACACATGCAGATGTGCACACCTACATGACTTTATAGGTTGCAACATCTAACAATGATAATTTCATGTAGGGAGTGCTCTTATTCCAAGAACAAGAGGGTTCAGATGTGTGTATATTTGCAATGTACGCACAAGAGTACGGTGAGGATTGCCCTGAACCCAATCAACGCCGTTTATACCTCTCTTTTATGGATTCTATCAACTACCTCCAACCACATGATGTGAGGACATGCAAGGGAGATGCATTGAGAACTTTTGTGTACCACAACATCCTCATAGGGTACTTGGATTATTGCAAACGACGTGGGTTCGAGAATCTTCATATATGGGTTGCTCCACCTGGAAGTGGCACCGAGTACATCTTTAATTGCCATCCAAACTGCCAAAGGACTCCTCCCCTTCTCAAGCTCAAGAAGTGGTACCAGAAAGCTTTAGAAGAAGCAATGGAGGAGAACATTGTGGTGCAAATTGAGGAGTCCACCTCTTTTGTTCCGAGTGGGTGCACATCAGTTACACATATTCCATATTTTGATGGCGATAGTTGGCCTACTAGAGCCGAGAAACTTATAGAGGGTCTTAAAAGGAAACACAAAGGCAAAGAATGGGATTGCATGGGTTCATTGCTGGAGAAGTTCAAGGAAGAAAACTTACGCTTGGGTAAAGATAAGCCGTTCCTCACCGTACAACTTCAACACAAGGGTGCACGTGTTGCGTACTATGCAGATGTTTGCATGTTCAGGTCGCTTCTTGGTATACCTTACAACTTTCTTTGGTATTGCCAAGGGAATCGGTACCAGTTTGATACATTGCGTAGGGCTAAACACTCGACAATGATGCTCTTGCATTATTTGCTCCATCCACAGGTAGCTACCTGCTCTCAATGCAGATCTGAAATGGAGACAACATGGGGACTTCAGTGTGAGAGTTGCAAGCACTATATGCTTTGCCAGGTTTGTTATGCAAATGGAAAGGGTATAACAAAACACTGCCACAACCTGAGACCTTTGCATGCTTTATTGAGAGAGTGGTTCAACTATTTGTTGAGTAAGGATTGCAATGGTACAAAAAATATATTGATGGAGCATTTCCAGGATGGCCCCCAATCAACTGCACGTGCAGTGGATTTCTTACCAACTAAAAATCAAAGTTGATAATTGTTGCTCATGCGTACGTTTCTACATCTGGTCTTAATGCTCATACATAACAGTCCCACATGGGAAGATTTCTCACTCCCATGTTTATTTCTTAGTGAAAAATTGTAAAAGTTCATGGTTGGTCGTGTCTTAAACACTTTTAAATATTGAACTTGGCAATTAAATACAATTTTAAATATTGAACCCCGTGATTAAAATCTATAAGGTTTTTAAATACTCTTAAAGGAATATTCTTAACTTAACTTTTTTTTTTTTTCTAGAGAACCATGCTTTCATGCCTAATAATCTAATAATGTGCATTTTTACAACCATAATTGACCCTAACTAATGGCATTCTAATGTATTAAAAGTTCTTAAATGCTATATTTTAAGTCAATTTGAGTTTTGATTTGTAGTATATTTTTAACACATGAGTATATTCACATTTTTCATATTGCATCTGCTTTTCTCCCACTATCCATGATATATGCATTGTTAGGTCTATAATGGGTGGATGTGCCATGTGAACGATTCATATATGCCATGGGTAAGAAAATAATATGTGATCCTACATGCTGCTTTTACATATGCAATAGCGTACTTTCTTTATTTTCAGACTATATGTTACATAATTAGTATATCTAAATACATTAGATTATATATATACTACTATTTATATTTAAATCACAGTGGTAATTTGGAAATTAAATTTGTAAATTATAAATTTAAAGATTTTAATTTTAATTTCAAGAAATAAATGGTGGGATTTCATGTTAAAACATATAAATGCCACTGCCGATTTAAACATTAAGATATATTAAAATTATATACTTAGATCTTAAACATAGAATTAACATCTACAATGAATTCCGTCACAGTCTCATTTCTAACTTCATTTGCTTTTTTCCCTTAATCTCTCGTTATTTCTAAATGTGTTTTTTGTTGTTTTTTCTAATCTTTGTAATGATAAAATACATATTTTATCATTAACCCACCAAGACATTTATAATATAGAGTATCAAGACTCTTTAAGAATATGCAAATATTTATTTTTATATTACAAAAAGATTTTCTAAATTTATGGAAAGCAATTCAAAACTCAACTCGGGCTTTCTCTTAATAATAAGTAATTTCGTGTTAATACTATTTTGATAAGAGGACTATGCCGACAAACAAAATTTGCAATATTACTTATATAGTATTTAAAGATTACATTTAAAATCGTCTATTTTCAAAGCAAAAATAAATATATGAAAGTGAACATTTTTACATGCATAAACTCAAATATACTAAAAGTCAATATCTTTTAAGTTCTAGAAATTACATTAAAATCAAATAAATCATCCACACCGACCTACTAACCATCTTATTCTTACTTCCGCATCATTCACCTATAAAGTTAAAATGTCAATTGTTGTTACTAGAAAGACTTTATATTACTTAATTTGGTGACGCATAATTTACTTGAGTGACTTAGTGACGTATAATTTACTTGAGTGACCTTATTCTAAACAATAAGGTAGCAGTAGCAACCTTTGTGTCTGTGATTTTGTGCATGAAGATATCCACTCTTTAAAAAGGGTGGATGTCTTTTGTGGATGGCCTTAAGGTTATTATTGTTACCTTCCTCTTTAGGTTTTTTCTCTGATAGGCACAATAGCCAACTCACGTGAATCGTTAGGTAAAAGCAGTAGAAAGAGGTCACTCTGACACTCCCTTAGCTATGCACATGAACATGAGAGCGGGACATGAAGAAATGGTTCCGATGGTTGGAATTCTTCATGTCCCACTCTTTATTAGTTCCGATGGACTTGAGAACCCCATGGCTAGTCTCATGATGTTGTTGATCTTATTTCCAAGACCAATCACACACTCCACTTGCTGACTTATACACACACATGGTTCTCCAAATCAAGAGCGGGACATGAAGAAATGGTTTCGATGGTTGGAATTATAAATAAGAGCGGGACATGAAGAAATGGTTACGATGGTATTAAATACCATCGGAACCATTTCTTCATGTCCACTCGTTTCATGCGCTCCCTCTTTAAATACCTAGGGCTAGATACAATCTTCCCTACTTTCTTTCTCATAAGTAATTTCACATTATAATTTGTTGTGTTCTAGTCACTTTAGAATGGCTACAGACGGAGAATGGCTCTTACACCTTCGCAATGTTTACAGGAAGATAGCCACAAAGCCATCTTTAGTGAGCAAAGAAGATCAGGATCTCTTAAATCACATTAAGTCTTGTAAAGCAGCACATTGCATTTATCCAAAATGCATTCAGTCTCGAGAGTTGTTGCATCATCATTACTATGAGTGCAATGACAAGCCACGTTGCCAAGTGTGTGGACCTCTCCTGCTCAACCTTTCGGCTTCTCAACTGAAACAAATTCAGCTAAACAAACAGGTACACACTTGCATAGTTAGCTACACACACACACATATATATGACATATAATATGCTTATGCTTGAGTCTTTTGTGTAGCTCAATCCAGGCAGACAATGGTAGCATGTGTGAAGGCAAACAACTATATCTTGATCCAACGGTTACATGTTCAATCTGCATCAGAAAAATTAGAAGAAGAATGCAATATATTATGAAGCTGTAATTGAAGGAATCCGATTTTGTATCTGTACCACATGCTACAACAAGGCCCACAATCGAATTGAGCTTACTATTACTGAGAGCTTTTGCTCTGAAATTCCAAAGACTTGCATGAGCCTACAAAAGTACGGGAGTGAGGACAAAGAGGAAAAGGTAATTAAGCTAAATTATTAATAATTACATTGAGTGTGAATTCTTTTGAGTGAGATAGATAATATCTAAATGTTTGGTTTGACTTTAAATGTAATCATGTAGTGGGTTCAATGCAATGGATGTAATAAATGGCAACATGAAATATGTGCACTCTACAACGGTAGACAAAATAAAGGATGGACATTAGCATATGAATGCCCTCAATGTTGCAACTTAAAGATGGAAGGGCAGGCTCGTCACAATATTAATATTCTTAGAGCGAGAGACCTCCCTGAAACATATCTAAGTCATCACATTGAACAAAGATTGGCAAGAAATCTCCAAGAAGAGCGTCGTGACCGTGCTCAAGCTTTAGGGAAACCCGACAATGAGGTACATATGTAGCTTCACATGTCATAATAAATATTTTTAATATAAAATTTAAGTGAATTTTCAATTCATTTATACATTCAATTAAGTTCTTAAGTCTTATAAGTAGATTAAATTGTTATATAAAATCTATCTTGCTAAGCTAGGTAACTTATTATAATTAAATTATAGCTAGTTTTTCTTTTTATTTTATTTTCAAAATGTTTAATATTACTTAAAGAGATTTAGCTATTTAATAGGTAGAGCATGTAGTTAGTTAACTAGCATGACTAGTATGTATTAGCTATCAAATGTATGAATATATAGGCATATATCAAATCAATGTATGCATGTGATAATATATCTACTTGTAACTTCGTATAGTTAACTCTTCTCTCTGAATTTCAATAAAGGTTCCTGGTTTCGAAGACTATACCATCAGAGTTGTTTCGATGGAGAAGAATTTTCCAGTGGAGCCTCTCTTTTGGGACATAGTTAAGGATCAACATTATCCTTCTGAGTTCTCTTACATATCAAGGGTAATGAAATGCTCAATCCCATGCATACACACACGCACACATGAGCAAATTCACACACATGCAGATGTGCACACCTACATGACTTTATAGGTTGCAACATCTAACAATGATAATTTCATGTAGGGAGTGCTCTTATTCCAAGAACAAGAGGGTTCAGATGTGTGTATATTTGCAATGTACGCACAAGAGTACGGTGAGGATTGCCCTGAACCCAATCAACGCCGTTTATACCTCTCTTTTATGGATTCTATCAACTACCTCCAACCACATGATGTGAGGACATGCAAGGGAGATGCATTGAGAACTTTTGTGTACCACAACATCCTCATAGGGTACTTGGATTATTGCAAACGACGTGGGTTCGAGAATCTTCATATATGGGTTGCTCCACCTGGAAGTGGCACCGAGTACATCTTTAATTGCCATCCAAACTGCCAAAGGACTCCTCCCCTTCTCAAGCTCAAGAAGTGGTACCAGAAAGCTTTAGAAGAAGCAATGGAGGAGAACATTGTGGTGCAAATTGAGGAGTCCACCTCTTTTGTTCCGAGTGGGTGCACATCAGTTACACATATTCCATATTTTGATGGCGATAGTTGGCCTACTAGAGCCGAGAAACTTATAGAGGGTCTTAAAAGGAAACACAAAGGCAAAGAATGGGATTGCATGGGTTCATTGCTGGAGAAGTTCAAGGAAGAAAACTTACGCTTGGGTAAAGATAAGCCGTTCCTCACCGTACAACTTCAACACAAGGGTGCACGTGTTGCGTACTATGCAGATGTTTGCATGTTCAGGTCGCTTCTTGGTATACCTTACAACTTTCTTTGGTATTGCCAAGGGAATCGGTACCAGTTTGATACATTGCGTAGGGCTAAACACTCGACAATGATGCTCTTGCATTATTTGCTCCATCCACAGGTAGCTACCTGCTCTCAATGCAGATCTGAAATGGAGACAACATGGGGACTTCAGTGTGAGAGTTGCAAGCACTATATGCTTTGCCAGGTTTGTTATGCAAATGGAAAGGGTATAACAAAACACTGCCACAACCTGAGACCTTTGCATGCTTTATTGAGAGAGTGGTTCAACTATTTGTTGAGTAAGGATTGCAATGGTACAAAAAATATATTGATGGAGCATTTCCAGGATGGCCCCCAATCAACTGCACGTGCAGTGGATTTCTTACCAACTAAAAATCAAAGTTGATAATTGTTGCTCATGCGTACGTTTCTACATCTGGTCTTAATGCTCATACATAACAGTCCCACATGGGAAGATTTCTCACTCCCATGTTTATTTCTTAGTGAAAAATTGTAAAAGTTCATGGTTGGTCGTGTCTTAAACACTTTTAAATATTGAACTTGGCAATTAAATACAATTTTAAATATTGAACCCCGTGATTAAAATCTATAAGGTTTTTAAATACTCTTAAAGGAATATTCTTAACTTAACTTCTTTTTTTTTTCTAGAGAACCATGCTTTCATGCCTAATAATCTAATAATGTGCATTTTTACAACCATAATTGACCCTAACTAATGGCATTCTAATGTATTAAAAGTTCTTAAATGCTATATTTTAAGTCAATTTGAGTTTTGATTTGTAGTATATTTTAACACATGAGTATATTCACATTTTTCATATTGCATCTGCTTTTCTCCCACTATCCATGATATATGCATTGTTAGTCTTATGCAGGTTTGGAGTTATAAGGTCGCCACAGATACTTGAAGATGCAAAGGTCTCAATACCAAGTGTTAAGCCATGGTTTTTGATGGTTAAATCACAAGGTATGTCACGTTCATGGAGGTTTTTAATAGATGCAAGTCAACTTAACGAGTTCCTTGAACACACTGCGGTTTTGGTAGGCACAATAGCCAACTCACGTGAATCGTTAGGAAAAGCAGTAGAAAGAGGTCACTCTAACACCCCTTAGCTATGCACATGTACATGAGAGCGAGACAGGAAGAAATGGTTGCGATGGTTGGAATTCTTATGTCCCACTCTTTATTAGTTCCGATGGACTTGAGAACCCCATGGCTAGCCTCATGACGTTGTTGATTTTATTTCTAAGACCAATCACACACTCCACTTGCTGACTTATACACACACATGGTTGGTGGTGGTAGTCCTCAAAGCGGGACATGAAGAAATGGTTTCGATGGTTGGAATTATAAATAAGAGCGGGACATGAAGAAATGGTTACGATGGTATATAAATACCATCGGAACCATTTTTCATGTCCACTCGTCTCTTTAAATACCTAGGGCTAGATACAATCTTCCCTACTTTCTTTCTCATAAGTAATTTCACATTATAATTTGTTGTGTTCTAGTCACTTTAGAATGGCTACAGACGGAGAATGGCTCTTACACCTTCGCAATGTTTACAGGAAGATAGCCACAAAGCCATCTTTAGTGAGCAAAGAAGATCAGGATCTCTTAAATCACATTAAGTCTTGTAAAGCAGCACATTGCATTTATCCAAAATGCATTCAGTCTCGAGAGTTGTTGCATCATCATTACTATGAGTGCAATGACAAGCCACGTTGCCAAGTGTGTGGACCTCTCCTGCTCAACCTTTCGGCTTCTCAACTGAAACAAATTCAGCTAAACAAACAGGTACACACTTGCATAGTTAGCTACACACACACACATATATATGACATATAATATGCTTATGCTTGAGTCTTTTGTGTAGCTCAATCCAGGCAGACAATGTAGCATGTGTGAAGGCAAACAACTATATCTTGATCCAACGGTTACATGTTCAATCTGCATCAAGAAAATTAAGAAGAAGAATGCAATATATTATGAAGCTGTAATTGAAGGAATCCGATTTTGTATCTGTACCACATGCTACAACAAGGCCCACAATCGAATTGAGCTTACTATTACTGAGAGCTTTTGCTCTGAAATTCCAAAGACTTGCATGAGCCTACAAAAGTACGGGAGTGAGGACAAAGAGGAAAAGGTAATTAAGCTAAATTATTAATAATTACATTGAGTGTGAATTCTTTTGAGTGAGATAGATAATATCTAAATGTTTGGTTTGACTTTAAATGTAATCATGTAGTGGGTTCAATGCAATGGATGTAATAAATGGCAACATGAAATATGTGCACTCTACAACGGTAGACAAAATAAAGGATGGACATTAGCATATGAATGCCCTCAATGTTGCAACTTAAAGATGGAAGGGCAGGCTCGTCACAATATTAATATTCTTAGAGCGAGAGACCTCCCTGAAACATATCTAAGTCATCACATTGAACAAAGATTGGCAAGAAATCTCCAAGAAGAGCGTCGTGACCGTGCTCAAGCTTTAGGGAAACCCGACAATGAGGTACATATGTAGCTTCACTTGTCATAATAAATATTTTTAATATAAAATTTAAGTGAATTTTCAATTCATTTATACATTCAATTAAGTTCTTAAGTCTTATAAGTAGATTAAATTGTTATATAAAATCTATCTTGCTAAGCTAGGTAACTTATTATAATTAAATTATAGCTAGTTTTTCTTTTTATTTATTTTCAAAATGTTTAATATTACTTAAAGAGATTTAGCTATTTAATAGGTAGAGCATGTAGTTAGTTAACTAGCATGACTAGTATGTATTAGCTATCAAATGTATGAATATATAGGCATATATCAAATCAATGTATGCATGTGATAATATATCTACTTGTAACTTCGTATAGTTAACTCTTCTCTCTGAATTTCATAAAGGTTCCTGGTTTCGAAGACTATACCATCAGAGTTGTTTCGATGGAGAAGAATTTTCCAGTGGAGCCTCTCTTTTGGGACATAGTTAAGGATCAACATTATCCTTCTGAGTTCTCTTACATATCAAGGGTAATGAAATGCTCAATCCCATGCATACACACACGCACACATGAGCAAATTCACACACATGCAGATGTGCACACCTACATGACTTTATAGGTTGCAACATCTAACAATGATAATTTCATGTAGGGAGTGCTCTTATTCCAGGAACAAGAGGGTTCAGATGTGTGTATATTTGCAATGTACGCACAAGAGTACGGTGAGGATTGCCCTGAACCCAATCAACGCCGTTTATACCTCTCTTTTATGGATTCTATCAACTACCTCCAACCACATGATGTGAGGACATGCAAGGGAGATGCATTGAGAACTTTTGTGTACCACAACATCCTCATAGGGTACTTGGATTATTGCAAACGACGTGGGTTCGAGAATCTTCATATATGGGTTGCTCCACCTCGAAGTGGCACCGAGTACATCTTTAATTGCCATCCAAACTGCCAAAGGACTCCTCCTCTTCTCAAGCTCAAGAAGTGGTACCAGAAAGCTTTAGAAGAAGCAATGGAGGAGAACATTGTGGTGCAAATTGAGGAGTCCACCTCTTTTGTTCCGAGTGGGTGCACATCAGTTACACATATTCCATATTTTGATGGCGATAGTTGGCCTACTAGAGCCGAGAAACTTATAGAGGGTCTTAAAAGGAAACACAAAGGCAAAGAATGGGATTGCATGGGTTCATTGCTGGAGAAGTTCAAGGAAGAAAACTTACGCTTGGGTAAAGATAAGCCGTTCCTCACGTACAACTTCAACACAAGGGTGCACGTGTTGCGTACTATGCAGATGTTTGCATGTTCAGGTCGCTTCTTGGTATACCTTACAACTTTCTTTGGTATTGCCAAGGGAATCGGTACCAGTTTGATACATTGCGTAGGGCTAAACACTCGACAATGATGCTCTTGCATTATTTGCTCCATCCACAGGTAGCTACCTGCTCTCAATGCAGATCTGAAATGGAGACAACATGGGGACTTCAGTGTGAGAGTTGCAAGCACTATATGCTTTGCCAGGTTTGTTATGCAAATGGAAAGGGTATAACAAAACACTGCCACAACCTGAGACCTTTGCATGCTTTATTGAGAGAGTGGTTCAACTATTTGTTGAGTAAGGATTGCAATGGTACAAAAAATATATTGATGGAGCATTTCCAGGATGGCCCCCAATCAACTGCACGTGCAGTGGATTTCTTACCAACTAAAAATCAAAGTTGATAATTGTTGCTCATGCGTACGTTTCTACATCTGGTCTTAATGCTCATACATAACAGTCCCACATGGGAAGATTTCTCATTCCCATGTTTATTTCTTAGTGAAAAATTGTAAAAGTTCATGGTTGGTCGTGTCTAAACACTTTTAAATATTGAACTTGGCAATTAAATACAATTTTAAATATTGAACCCCGTGATTAAAATCTATAAGGTTTTTAAATACTCTTAAAGGAATATTCTTAACTTAACTTTTTTTTTTTTTTTTCTAGAGAACCATGCTTTCATGCCTAATAATCTAATAATGTGCATTTTTACAACCATAATTGACCCTAACTATGGCATTCTAATGTATTAAAAGTTCTTAAATGCTATATTTTAAGTCAATTTGAGTTTTGATTTGTAGTATATTTTTAACACATGAGTATATTCACATTTTTCATATTGCATCTGCTTTTCTCCCACTATCCATGATATATGCATTGTTGGGTCTATAATGGGTGGATGTGCCTTATGAACGATTCATATATGCCATGGGTAAGAAAATAATATGTGATCCTACATGCTGCTTTTACATATGCAATAGTGTACTTTCTTTATTTTCAGACTATAATATGTTACATAATTAATATATCTAAATACATTAGATTATATATACTACATTTTATATTTAGATCACAGTGCTAATTTGGAAATTAAATTTGTAAATTATAAATTTAAAGATTTTAATTTTAATTTCAAGAAATAAATGGTGGGGTTTCATGTTAAAACATATAAATGCCACTGCCGATTTAAACATTAAGATATATTAAAATTATATACTTAGATCTTAAACATAGAATTAACATCTACAATGAATTCGTCACAGTCTCATTTCTAACTTCATTTGCTTTTTTCCCTTAATCTCGTTATTTCTAAATGTGTTTTTTGTTGTTTTTTTTCTAATCTTTGTAATGATAAAATACATATTTTATCATTAACCCACCAAGACATTTATAATATAGAGTATCAAGACTCTTTAAGAATATGCAAATATTTATTTTTATATTACAAAAAGATTTTCTAAATTTATGGAAAGCAATTCAAAACTCAACTCGGGCTTTCTCTTAATAATAAGTAATTTCGTGTTAATACTATTTTGATAAGAGGACTATGCCGACAAACAAAATTTGCAATATTACTTATATAGTATTTAAAGATTACATTTAAAATCGTCTATTTTCAAAGCAAAAATAAATATATGAAAGTGAACATTTTTACATGCATAAACTCAAATATACTAAAAGTCAATATCTTTTAAGTTCTAGAAATTACATTAAAATCAAATAAATCATCCACACCGACCTACTAACCATCTTATTCTTACTTCCGCATCATTCACCTATAAAGTTAAAATGTCAATTGTTGTTACTAGAAAGACTTTATATTACTTAATTTGGTGACGCATAATTTACTTGAGTGACTTAGTGACGTATAATTTACTTGAGTGACCTTATTCTAAACAATAAGGTACAGTAGCAACCTTTGTCTGTGATTTTGTGCATGAAGATATCCACTCTTTAAAAAGGGTGGATGTCTTTTGTGGATGGCCTTAAGGTTATTATTGTTACCTTCCTCTTTAGGTTTTTTCTCTGATAGGCACAATAGCCAACTCACGTGAATCGTTAGGTAAAAGCAGTAGAAAGAGGTCACTCTAACACTCCTTAGCTATGCACATGTACATGAGAACTCATGTAAGAATTAACCCAATCATTTGGTATACAAGTTTTGCAAGATCCAAGCTCGTGTTAATATCACTATCCTCTCTTTTAATTACAAAAGGCAAATGACTATTTGGTGTTGTGAGGAAGCCATGTACGACTTAAATAGGTGACTTTTTTTTTAATTAGAAAGCTGGAGGGCTATGAGCAAGCCATGTACTAGATGCCATGTACTAGATGAGTGGGTGGATAAATTAGAAAACCTTTGAGTTGAGTTTTGAGTTGCTTCTCATGGAATTAGGGCAATATTTTAATAAGGTTTATAAAAAGGTATTTTCGTATTCTAAGAGAATCTAGAGATTCTCGTGCTCGTGTGTTGTGATGGTTTAAAAATATAATATGTTACACTAATATATTGAATATGAAAGAAGAATTAATAGGGTTGAAAGAAAGATGCATAAATACTTTTACATTCAAAAGTGGGATTAAAATACAATTGTAAGTTTTACTTTAATTTTAAAATTAATAATAAAAAATCTTTAAAATTTACTATATGTAAGAATTTAAAGATGTTTTTGAATTTGTTAAGTATTATTTAGAATTACAGTAGCTCTTAAATCATAATTCAAGTGTGCAAGCACGCGTGTACATGTGTGTGTTTTAATTAAATATAAATAGTAATTGGAATATGTTAAGGGTTTGAGGTTGCAAATTAAATCCTTTTTCTTTAAAATGGTATATTTTAAGAATAGTGCTGATGTGTAGTGTAGTTAATTTGTCACTCACCCATGATTTACATGAATGATTCTTGGAACTCTGACATCAGTTTTTACGGATTTGATAATACTGACCCTCTAACATTGTTTTAATGGTAATAGCAATGAAAAAACATATTGTATTTGCATATATTTGAGCTTCTAATCTTCATTTCTGTATATACATATAGACAACACTATGATTTAAGTTGTGCATAGCGTCTCAAACACTAACAAGGTCATTGTACAAGGACAAAAGATATGAAAGCCTTAACAATGAAGAACATTTCTAAGCAAAAGGAGTCGCTTGTGTATTTATTTATCTTATTCCCACCACACAAAGTATATAAATGAGCTTAGTATGCCAATTTCATGTGAGACTATTATTAAAAAATTCAGCAAACAACTTATATACAATTTGGATCAAGTGACAGGAATGAAGCTCACACTAATGAAAACTATAGCATGAGCAATTGAAGATGAGAAAGATTAAACAACAAGTCAGAGATACATTGATATTTCATCAATTAGTGATGCAAGAGAGAAGGGACTTAATAGCAAAAAGTTTTATATTATTAAGCTAATAAAGAAATGGTAAGGCAAGTGTTTGCTTCTAAGTTCTAGAAGAATAAAATCAATTTGATGCTTGTTTATTGAGTAATTTCTTCTTTAAAACTTGTTAATAAGTTCCTTTAGAGTGACCGAAGTTCTTTGATAGCCCCTAATTTCTCCTCTGCATAGTTCATGACTTAGATACAACTATAATACCTTATTTGACTTTTTACATTTCTTTATGGTTTTTAGCTCCTTGTTGCCTTCATCCTCTTCTTGTGGTAGGTCAACACCCTCATTGCCCAAAACACCTCCATGAATTTATTTATGTAAATTGGTCATAAACTTATCTATAGCCTCATACCATTTGTTAATATGTCAATCATTCCACTTATCTCATTGTGAGATTTGATCTTCTTGCATTCTACAAACTCCACCTTCCATTTGTTGTGACATGCTTAACATCCTTCTCATACTACTGAAATAAAAACATGAGTACATGTTGTAAAGAATAATTGAAACAAAAACTTACCAACACGTCTAGTTTGAAGCTTCTGCAAAAGGTTCACACCTTTTTTGGGGGGCTCACAAAACTTATCATGAAGCTCTTCTCTCATAAAGATCAACACTTCTATGTGTTTGTCTTCCCATTATTCCTTACTTCCTTTTCCTTCATTGTCCTCCTTAACCTTTGTTTTCTTAGTAACACCAATTTTAGATGGTTTCCCCTCTTCTTTTTCATCTATACAATCTGTACATTAGGATTCTAAACATCCTCTATAAAATGAACATAAAGGGCAGGTTGAATACACTAGAATTCAAGAGGTTTTACCAAGAGTGGAAGGAAGGCCTCATCTTGAACTCAAGAGGGATTGGTAGCTTTGCACTCACCTAATCAGTTTGAGAGTGCTCATAATTATCATTCTCCATTGTGTTAATTCCATTGTTCTATACATGATGCTCCATACCGTTGTTATTCGCTGTGAACACTATCCTAACATTTATGTAAATAACCAAGGGTGATTGCATGCCAGGTGTCATAATGACTAAGAGCCAATTAGTGTTACGAAAAGGGCTTTATACTATTTAACCATGATCCTAATTTATTTGAGTCAAGTATATTGACAATTCCCCAATGATTCCAAGTTGCTACTGTCACCTCCCTCCTTTGGTCATTCATGACAGACCCTACACTAGCAATCCCCCAAAGGTACTAGGCCCACTACTTCCCCTTCTTTATCTAGGTGAAGTATAGGAGGCCTACCCACCAACAATCATGGATTAACTTTTTTTGGCTTAGACCATGGACTTTTACTATTCATGAATAGTAAACTGTAATTTTTAATAATATATATTATATATACACACACACTAATAATGTATATAATGAATAAATTGAAAAGATATTCATAAAATTAAAAATATAAAATTAAATTTATATATTTGAATAATAAAAATTATTATATAAATTTAAACCATGGTCTAAGTCAAATTTATCAATCCATGCCAACAACTTAGTGTAATAGATCTTTACTCAACCAGCAACTTGGTGGTGTAATAGATCTTGTTACTTGAAGAGATTGTTTGGTCTTATGAAAACAACTTGGTGTAATAGATCTTGTTACTTGACCAACAACTTGGTGGTGTAATATAGATCTTGTTACTAGACCAGCAACTTGGTGGTGTAATAGATCTTGTTACTCGACGAGATTGATTGGTCTTATGAAAATTAAGACAACAATTTGGTGTAATAGATCTTGTTACTCGACCAGCAATTTGGTGATGTAATAATAAAGATCTTGTTACTCGACCAGCAACTTGGTGGTGTAATAGATCTTGTTACTCAACGAGATTGCTTAGTCTTAGAAAATTAAGACAACAACTTGATGTAATAGATCTTGTTACTCGACCAGCAACTTGATGGTGTAATAGATACTGACCAGCAACTTGGTGGTGTAATAATATAGATCTTGTTACTTGAAGAAATTGCTTGGTCTTATGAAAATTAAAATACTCACTTGGTATATGAGTTCACAAATTCTTTCCTTGATGAAAATCGAACTTAATTCAACCAAGTGTTATAACACTATTCCTCTTCCCTTAATCATAAAGACTAAAAGCCAATTATTATTATTATAAAGAGGGCTCCTATGCTATTTAATCAAATGATTTTGATTTACCTGAGCCACTAGTTAAAAATTGTGACACCGTGTGTTAATCATTAAATCATGGTTATTCATATCATTCCACAAATTGCTTGAGGATTTAAAATTTGCTTGGTTATATAATTTAATTCACATCAGCACCAACT
Source organism: Selaginella tamariscina (assembly GCA_003024785.1). Lineage (NCBI taxonomy): Eukaryota > Viridiplantae > Streptophyta > Lycopodiopsida > Selaginellales > Selaginellaceae > Selaginella > Selaginella tamariscina. The sequence continues at coordinate 186,192 of PUQB01000497.1, forward strand.
CAGTGCCACATTATTAAATTTACCACACTAGCAATACAATTTCCGCTATATTGGTGATTTAATATATTCTTTGATTGGTTGGTTACAAATAAGCACCCGTACTGGAAACTAGGCCTAACTCTACAAACTAAAAATATATTAACCCTAAATAAATATAATATTGTAAATAATGTATGACATTGATGATAAGTATAAATATTTGATAAAAGTGTGTCAATATGTGTAAAAATGTATAAATTTAATAAATGAAAATAAATGGAAATAAATTAAATCTAAGAACACACACATATGTCATGTGATAAACACATATCAAACAAATGCATTTGCACACAAACTATAAAATGAACACACATAAGTAATAAACTTATTAAGCAAGTATTTAATAACCCCAAAAACACATCCAAGACACTCATACATGATAAGTATCTTATTTACATAAATAAAACATAAATATACATACATAAAATGTATAAAAATTGGGAGAATTGAGTTAAATCTAGCAAGTAAGAGTACTAAGCCTACATTAGATAAATAATTTATAAATATACAAGTGTGTATGTAATTGCAAATTTAGTTGATATTATTTTTATAAAAGCACTACAAGGTCACTCTTAATATACATACAAAATATGCTTGCAAACAATTTTTTAAATGATAATATTATAAAGGAATCTTATAAAAATACACAAGAAAACATGCATAAAGAATTGTTTATAGTCAAATAATTATTAATATCATAAATCATTCTAGTGATTTTTAAATTAGTTTTAAAAC